>PVIC010014301.1:0-36780 GCA_004025085.1 Thryonomys swinderianus | reverse complement strand
GGCTGGCCCTGAGCTCACTATGGTGCCCAGGCAAGCCGCCGCGAACTCAGCAATCCTCCCATCTCTGCCTCCCGAGTGCTGGGATTACAGGCGTGAGCCACCACGCCCAGCATTATATGTGGTAACCGGGGATCGAACTCAGGTCCTTACGCTTGCGAGGCAGGCGCCGGAACCACTGAGCTAACCCTCCGGCCCTATGTAAGATTTTTATTATACAGAAGGTGTGGTACTTCACAAGTACTTTATTTATGCTAAAAAAGTTGTATTATTGTTAGGAAATAAACTGAGAGATTAGCAAATGAAAATATATTCTTTGTAGGTAATGATACACAGTGTAATTATTCTTCAATCATATTTGTAGGAATTTTTTTAATGAAATGACTTATATTTTTTTATTAATATCTACTTGTATTATATTTACATAATGTAATTTTATAAAAAAATAGAGCAATCCATAGAAATTCTATTTCATTGCTTTTATGTTTATGTCTCCTTGGCATGCCTGTCTTTCAGGACTAGAAGTAAATTTTGTGTCTCTTTCTCCGGAGTCTAATGAGGGCATGATATTTAATCTCAGAAGAGCTCTGATTTGTATCAAGGCTGTCTTTGCCTGCTGCTCCTGCTCCATCTTTGCACCAGTCGCATTCTTTTGATGGCTCTGAATTAAGCACTGTGGTCTTCATTCACAGAGAGTGAGTCAGAAGAAGTTTCTGGAGCCCTCTTCGCCACACTATTAGCCCTTTGCCTTTCTTCCCTTTTTCAAATAGTGGCCTGGATAAGACATTGAAAATAAAGACATTTGGTAAATGAATTCTAGAATGTAGGATAGATTTTTGTGAAATAGGAAAGACTCAAAGGGAACGCAGGAGGGGAGAGTAATGAGGGGAAAAATAAATATGATTTAAAAAGAAAAAGAAAGCACGTGTATCTAGGGGGTGAGGGGTTGTGGAGTGGGGTGGGATATGGGTAAAAATGAGAATTAACTCGTGTCATATACTGGTACAAATCCCCCAGTGTTGAGTGTGATTGTGAGATGTATGTAAAATGTACCAATAAAGAATTCAAAAACAAAAAAAAAGAAAGAAAGAAAATAGACATTTGGGTTTCCATGATATGTAAAAGCTGTTTAAATATTCATTCTCAGCTGGGAACATTGGCATGTCATTCCAGCTACTCTGGAGGCTGAGGCAGGAAGATTACAAGTGTGAGCCAGCCTGAGCAAGTCAGTGAGTCAGTGAGTGAGTCAGTGAGCAAGTCAGTGAGCAAGTCACTGAGAAAGCTAGTCCTAAAAATGAAAGCAAGTGTAGCTGGAGCTCTGAGCTAGAGACCTGTCTGTCAGCAGCTCTGTGCTGTGCCAGGCACAGGAAACAGAGGGAGCCACATAAGGATTGTGTAACTTTGCTTTTCTGGTGGTATCTTTAAATCAGATATGTTTTCCCCCCCTGTGTAATGTATGTTTCTCTGACAAAATTCTCTGAAAACAATCACTGAGATTTAATTACCTTTCAATCAACATTACCTATTTTGCTTTTAGCAAAACTTTGTAATCCGAGTGATCTTCTACTTGCCAAAAGCAAAATTTCTTCTGTGCTTTTATTTCATTGTTGACATGGTGGTAAATTTTCTCCCATAGACTAAGAAAAAAAGAATCATTTCACATCTTTTGTCTTTAAGAGCCAAGGACAGTTTTGCTCTTGCAAAAGCCTTGGGATGATGCTGATGTACCTGAGCTAGTTTCTGTCAAAATTTTCAGAAGACTAAGGGATCCCAAGTCCGTGGCGTGGTCCTCGTCACTCTCGTGGGTTGTGTTGGGACCCTCGCCTACGGTGACTTGCAAGTTCCCAACTTCTCTCTCAATATACAGATAAAAGTGCATCCTACCTTGAAACATTCCAGGCTTCTTTTTTTTAACTTTGTGGGCAGATGATATTGTCTCTTTCTTATTTCTCCTATAACATGTCTTCCACATCTTTCTGGGAAGATATGTGCATGGTTTATTTGCCAATAAAATATTATATAATATTGTTTGCTCTATATTGCTCCACACAGCCTACCTATTACATTTTGGACCTCTAAGATGATTCTTAGTGCATTTAGCTTTATATGGCAGGACCCCATCAAAGGAAAAATGATGTTTTTTGTATGTTATCAAAGGATAGTATTTATCATAAAGTTACATTTTAAATTTATCCTTACACCTTGACTTGATTCTGGTTGTAACAAGTCAACTTTGAAATAGACTTGTCCTTAAATCAGCCAGAGCATTTACCTGTCAGAAGTGCAGACACTTAAACTATTTCTCAGGAAAGCTGAGAAGCAGATGCCTCTGATTGGTAAATGATCCGCAGGGCGATACTTGATGGGAAAACGATGACCCCTGTCTCTCTGACCCCTATCTGTGCACAGTAGTATAGTTTTCAAGGAATCGCAGTCGATGATTAAACAGATATTAAATTACTCTTTTTGCATATTAACAGAGAATATGGAAAATGGATAAAAGTATAGAAAAAGTCTAGGCTTAACCACTGTGTGTTCTATTTTCTCTCTGAAGTTAGTTATGACAAGGAAAAAGAAGAAAAGCAGGATCCCTTCCACTTGGTTATTACTAAAGAAACATTTTATCTATTTTATTGTTACATAAGTATAAACAGATACTTTGTTTACAAACTGAGCCAAGATAAAGGTGTAGAAGCAGAACTATATATTCCATGTAAAGATTGTGGATTTATGTGTAAAGCATGAGGATACATTAAAGCTAAATTCACATGACAAGATTAAATTGCTAGGTAAAGTACTGATTTATAGTAATTAAATATTTAGCACAGTAAATTTTTTATCATTTTCATTAGCCATGTACATTTTTTCAATCCATATTGTGTAGATAATTTATATAGTCCAGTAATCTCTGAATGTGAGAACAAAGCAAATCAACTCATAAAAGTTTATAATATATACTTTGAGATTTTAATACACTTGCATATTTTTACAAATGATGTTAGTACAAAGAAAAAAGTTCAAATTTATGCATGGTCAGTGCTTTTTTTTCTTAAGCGTGTAAAACATGCATCAGGGAACAGCTTGTGTTGACAATGTACTATTTAGAATTAAGTTAAAATTAACTCAGTAAGTATTCATTGAATTATATTGTTTTGGACATCAAAGACTCTTCAATAACTAAACTGTCCAATCATACTCATGTTTCATGTAGTTCTCACTAAAACATTCTGATACTGTTATTTTGCACATACTAAGCTACAGGGATACATGTGAACCCAGATCTAAGTAAATGCCGAGGCTCAAAGTTATGCATATTAATGAGGTCTGTGTCGGTGCAATTCAGAAAACATTGTCTTGACTTGTGAACGATGTTCTCGTGAATCAAAGCAATATGAAGTGTGGATAAATCACAGCAGAGGAAGAAGGGGATAGATGAAGGGAAAAGTCCAAGGAAGGGAGTTCAATAAAGCTGGAATTTAGCATATAAAACTCAAGGAGATTCAAAAGCCAAATATGTTGGTAAAAAAGAAACAAAGCATATGTATATAGGGGCGGGGGTTGTAGGGTTCGTAGGGGAATGGATAAAAATGATATACTCATGTGATATAGTGGTACAAATTCTCAAGATTGAGTGTAAACACAAGGTGCATATAAAATGTACCAACAAATAATTCATAAAAAGTTTTCCAGAAAGTATGTGAATAAAGTTTTTAAATGGAGAATGCTGGATGACAAAAGTGAGAGAAAAAGTTGATGAGAATGAGATGAGATTAGGAATTTTTGCTCCTTTATCAGTCACTAGGAAGCTTTTGGTTTGGTGGAAATTTGTAATCTCAACAGAAGATGATGAGGGGACATGATGAAAACACAGAAGTATCATCCACAGAGTTAGAGGAAGTCCAGAGATTCTATACATATGTGTCTGTGTGTGTGTGTATATACGATTTAGCATGTAATTTCAATGAATGTTATTATTCTCATTAACATTAAAAATCTTTCACTATATCATAGAGATTCACATCAAATATAAGATCCTCTAGAAAACAGCAATACAAGATGATATAGTAGATGCAAATGAGCTCTAGAAAGTAGGACAGTCTTTGTAGAATGGGAAATTTCCCAAGGAAATTTGGTGTGGGGATGTAATGAGGGGAAGGAATAAATATGATTCTGAAAGAAAATAAAAGAGCATGCGTATAGGGGGTGGGGAGGTGTGGGTGGGTGGGGATATGGGTAAAAATGAGAATTGACTTGTGTCATATATTGGTACAAATTCCCCAATGTTATGTGTGATTGTGAGATATATATATATATATAAATTGTACCAATAAAGAATTCAATTTAAAAAAGATGATATAGAAAGCATAATTCTAGACAATGTTTTGATTTTTAAAATGTATTTTGTTTAAAATGAGTCCTCTAAAATGCTGTCAACAATGCTGTTTTTACTACTTAACATTAGAGATAGAAGTCTATATCTTGAATGTGTGCATCACTTTATGTTGCTATATGGTTTCCAGATTTATTTGGATATGGCAAATAAATTTTTATTGACTGATGCCAAAGACACACCATCAAACTTTGGGAAATAATATATATATTTTTTTCTCTGTATTTGGGATAGTGTCTTACGGTGAGTTACAGGTCCAACTTTTTACAATTTTATTTTAGTTTATGTTATTTTTGTTTTGATACAATCTCCTTAGATCTCTCAGTTGCCTGCAATGGGCTGAAATTTCTGATCGGCCTCCCCAGTCTGCAAAGTGCTGACATTACAGGAATGTGAGAAATATTGCTCTACAGCATGAACAAGATGCAAAGTAAGCTGGTGGCCAGTTGACCAGGAAAATGCATGATAACATAAAATTAAAATATACAAAGAAAATTATCATTTGATAACTTCTGATCTCAATTTATTAACATTAGATAAATAAATGTTATTCCTGAGAACTACATTTGCTTAAAGAATTATTCCTGGTATATCTGATTTTTCCAAGAAAAAGTTAAATGAGAATCAAATATGATTATTGCAAGAATACAATTTCAGGGCCAGGGTGCCTTGAAATTGCAAGGTCCCAAGTTTTATCCCTGATAACCACATACTACCATGTCAGTGGTGATGGTTCACAACTGTAATCCCAGCACGCAGGAGGCAGAGGCAGTAGGATTGCTATGAATTTGAGGCTAGCCTAGACTACATAGTGAACTCAGCTACCCTGAACTACAGAGCAAGACCCTGTCTCAAAATTTAAAAATAATACAATTTAATATGAAATTTTAAGAAGTATTAGTTTGGTTTACAAGATCTTTTTAATTAGAAAGATCTACAGAATTCATCAGTTTCTTCTTAGTATTATCTTTAATTTAGTAGAATTATTGGATTTTGGGTTCCATGAATATTTATAAGAATGACATTATTTTAATTTTACTCAATAATCAGATAAACTTTGTAAAACTGTGTTATTTTATATTACTTTTATGAATAACTTTCTAGATTGTTAGTGTACGGTCAAAAGTTACAAATGTTAAGCTAATTTATTTAGCTAAACCTCCTTCGTTTTATGTGCAATTCATTCTGTTAATAGCTATTGAATTTTGTCATATAAAAGAAATACATAATTATATGCATTTCCAATAATAGTGCATTATCTTTGTGTTATTGTGACTAGCATGTTAGGGCAAAATTCATAATTTACAGGTCAAATTTTAATTTAACTATATAGAAGTAAAGTGATTTATTCAGAAAATTTTCTGAATAATGAATTTGGCACAGAGTGAGCAGCTGTAAATTAACAGGCCTTCTCCCATGAAGATTATGTACTATCTGGAAATACGAGGTGTGTTAACTTTCTGTCACTGTGACACATAAGCGAGATCGTGACCATGTGAGAGTGAAAGGTTTCTCTCTGACTCACAGTTTCAGAGGTTTCCGTCTTGGTTTCTTGGCCCAGTTGCCTTCAGTCAGGTCTGTGGCCATCCGGTACAGCAGGAGGTCACGTGACACAAGAGGCCCATTCACCTTATTACAGTTAGAAGTGAAGAGACGAGGAAGGGGCTGGTGTCTGCTGCTGCTCTTCCTCCCAGCCTCTCAGAAATCTTCCTCCACTGGTCTCCACCAGTGAAAGCTTCCACCCCTAGTCAGTGTCACCAGCCAATGAGAACCAAGACATCAAACTGGTTTTTGCAGGGACGGTTGTTGAAACTATACCACTAGCCATTTCCACATGTTCTGAGAAAGATGTGAAATATATTTTGAGATAACGCAAAGTACTTTTTATGTATTTAAATGATCTGAAGTGGAAAGTATTTTTTTTACCTGAGTATGCATTATTTACTAAAGTGTATGTGTGTGTTTCTGAATTAGTACAGTGCTAGCCATTCTAACAAATAAGATCAAATCTCAATAGTTTGGTACAAAAGAAACTTCCTCTTTTTACACAGGTCATAACTAAATGGGAATGTTTCTCCCTGACACGTGGTCTTCCATGTGATCAACTAGAGGCTCAAATACCTGCCTGGTTGTGGATCTCTCTTGCTCTAGAAGTGTTGGCGCACCTATGACAGTTTGTTTGTGATTGCAATCTCTAAAAGGTTCACCCTCACTGCTCTAAATCCTATGTATCCTCAACAAAGTTTAGCTGGTAATTTGAGGAATAAAATTTGTGGGGGAAAATTATCTTTCCATGCTAGAATCTGACTGCATGGGATCTCCAGACAGCCCCCCATCACACTGAGTAGGAGCAAATTAGCTTTATTATCAGCAGCTTCAAGGGATTCAAAGCCCCTTGAAAGCATCAAACAGAAGTTTGCTCTCATTTTTATACCTTGAAGTTTCTATGGGAGGGAGAAACAGCAACTGTAGTCCCTGGAGAAAACGTCATTAATCTAAATATAACTACATCAGCAAAGGGCAGTGAAGGGGGACGGGAAGTCCGCACAGCTTCCCAGGTTGCCTTGCTCTACAGAGTCTGGAGTACAGTAGTGACCATAGTTACAATATGTCTTTCTCAGCAAGTGCAGTTACACTGCAAACAAGCAGCTGGCCATTTTTACAATGTGAGACATATTTCACCATCGCCATTGATTAGAATAACGTGCTCGTGTACCCCTATAAGCAAGGCAGGATGGTACATTAAATCTCTGCTTATGGATTAAAAACTAGAAGCGGTAAATTGTCTAGGTAGTATTTCCAGAAAGTATGCGCCAACCTAACTAATTCATTGGAGGCTTTCTACTTTCCCTTTCTTGAGAGATAATGTAAAATAAAAATGCACTGCTTGCTGGTCTCTTTGGGACAGTAATTACTCGTATGTGCTGTATTGACCACTGAAATGGGTTATTCATGGAGAACGTTTACTGCTTACTTGATATTATTTTATACATCTTATGGATAAAGTCTGATGGTCAGTGCAAGCCAAGGTTCACCTTCCACCTCTTCCCAGGGTTTGCCTTCTAGGAAAGAAGGAAGGAGGACAGGCATCAAAGGAGGGGGAACAAGAGGCCAAGGAGGGAAGAAGGGGATTGGAGGGAAGGCAGAGGAGAAGAAGGAAAAGGCACAATGAAGATTTTAAGCCTGAATCATGATAAAAATTATAAAGCATGAATGTAGCATTATGGACTGAATTGAATTCTCAATATTTGTATGCTGAAATCGCTATTTCTAGTACTATAGAATGTGGCTGTGTTTGGAAATAGAGGTTTTAAGTATGTAGGATAAATGTCGGTAACTTGGAACAGCTCTAATTTGCCATAAGCGGATGAAATCAGGTACCCAGAGGAGTACAAGGTGAACACGCACTTCCATGTGGAAAAGGAGGCAGCGAGGGACCATTCGCAAGCCCAGAAGAGAGGCCAAAGAAAAATCCAACCCTGCAAGCACCTTCTAGCTTATGGAACTGCAAGAAATACTTTCTGCCTTTTAAAACATCCAGACAAATGGCATCATGTGACGGCATCTCTCCTGAAATAATGTAGAGTGCACTAGAGAGGACGTTTTTATACTGAACAGTAGGAGGACTTCGGCTGGGATGTGATACATAGGCTGAAACCTAAAACGTGAATGTCCATCATGGGCATGAGAGTGACAGAAAGGTTCCAGGCAGAGCACACGACATCTTTAGAACCCAGAAGGAGAAGCCTTGGAATCTATAGAAATACTAAAATTCACACCTTCCAGTATTTCTTGGAAACTTTAAGAAATTAATAAGCTAGGGATGCACATTTTAACAAAGATAGAAAAGGAGGAGGGATGGAAGGAAGGAAGGAAGGAAGAAAAATGAAAGAAAGGAAGAGAGATTTTTCAACACATAGGATAGATTACTTTTCAGGATCTTTATATCGAGCATTATTTGTTTGTTACAAAATTTGAAGCCTACCACAGTTAAGTAATTCTTTTTATTCTTGTTAAATATGCAAATTTAAATTATAAATAATAAAGCATATCATTATTACATGACCTCAGTTAACATTAATGAAACTAAAGAGATAAATGAATACTCAGAATGAAAGGAGTTGAACACAAATAGAGTTAGATTTTATCTTAAAATATTCATGATTATTTAGAAATAGTTACTTTAGCTGGGTTGTAACAGTGAGACATAACTAATTCTAAATTTATTTTGGTTTTATATTTCTTATGATACTAAATTTATTTCTCCTCTACAATTTTAAATTTCTTTCAATGTGTATTAGCTTCTAACTATGGTAAACATTAAAGTTGCATCCTTGAACACATTAATCGTCAAAAAATATTTCACAAAAATAGAGCTAAAAGAGTTTCTAAAATTTTGAGAATGCATAGTAGTTTGTGTGGTTGTGGTTGTAAGTAAATCTAGTGAATAGCACACAGCTAAACATTCAAAGACTGGAATGGAATACATTTACCTTTTCACAGAAAAGTGGTATCTCCTTTCTTTTACCAAGTGTCTGAGGTTTCTTCCATTTGACTTAGTTGTAGAAGGGGAATAAAAGGAGGTACGAAGAGGTAAATTACAATCTAATTATACTTAAGTCTACATTACTTTCTACACATGTCAAATTGATGACTTGTAATTGTGTTATTGAATGAAAGGCTAATCCAAAACAGATGTGGAATTTGCAGATTCTAAATGGCTATGATTATTTATAAGATTTTGATAGGCAGATTTCTAATATTAGTTCCTCTAGTTCAAGAACCAAAAACCAAAACAACTCTAAGAAAGCTGCCTATGACCTGTGTTCTTTTAATTGTAGTCAAGTTAAAAAAAAAAAAAAAAACTGGGCTGGGGTTTTCAACAGAAATGTTCGTGAGACTTTGAACTGCCTGAAGGTATATAAGCTAAACCTAATCAGAGGATGTATCAAACAACCCCAATGTGAGAAATAGTTTCTGTAAAACTGACCTGTAAAATTCGAACATGGAAACATGAATGACCAAAGCCTGAGAGACTATTTCAGATTGAGATGGCAAGAAATGTATGATTTTAAAATTCCAAATCTTGCCCAAGAAGGGTAAATGCTATCAGCCATATTGTTGAAAAATTCCAGCAAAACTGGAATACGGATAATAGATTAAAGTGTTTGTTCTATGACACTGTATCCCATGTCTCTCCCAAGCAGAGGTGGATGTACAGTAGATAGCATGTTTCCAAGGCAACAGAATACTAAATGGGTATCAAAACGTTTAGGAGGACTCAGTAGAAAAGTTGTTGAAACATGATGCACTCTGAGCGGCAGACCCTGGGCATGTCCCAGGAAGTCCTGGCCTATACACGTAGGTGGTACAGAACACACACTGGCCAGGAGGTACACGTAGGAACAGTCGTCACGTGTGCATGGAGCGGAAGGAACAGGCCCTTCCCAATGCTGCTCCTCCTGGTGAGCCACGCCCTACAGTGCCTGGCGTGCGGTGCACGGCTGGCCGACTCTCAGCAGCCGCACTAGCAAATTCTTCCTTCCGCAAGGGTGCTGTCGGTGCCCCTCCATGTCCACCACTTCCGGAATGCAATTTATGAATGTGAGTGACCTGTGTGAACATCTACTTAAAAAGTATCCAAAAAGACACAGCATTTAGGGTCCATTTGGAACCATTTTAAAGACAAAGTTCAAATTAAAAAAAAAATTAAACAAAATGGCAGTGTCACGTGAGGCTCAAAACAAACAAGATCTGAAAGTTTCTTCAAGGTGCTGTGTTCTGCGGCCTCATTTCCGAACAAGGGAAACTTTATGAAGGAGAAAAACGTTTAAAGGAAAGCTTTGTGGCAGTTCATCCAGTGCCATACATCATGAGCCCTTGGTGCATGATATTGTCATATGTAGTAAAAATAAATAACTTCTTCAAGAAATTGAAACCTTGACAAACAAGCATGTTTATCAAAAAGACTACAGAAATAAACATCACAAAAGGTTCAGAATGGAAAGAGTGAGTCTCATGAGAGGCATCTGGGAGAACTAGCATTAAAATAAGGACTGCACAGCAAAGAAGACAGAACTTTACCTACTGGCACACAGGCAGCAAGTACGATGGAATACATTTTGCACACACACAAAGAAGAAGGTCAAGAAGAAAACTAGCAATTTTACTTGGCTACAAATTCAAGTTACTTGTAAATGCCTAATAAATGAATTTGTATCTAAAGACAGACATCAGCTTAAATATTATTATTTTAAAATTTTGTATTAGTACATATTTGCCACACATATGAACATTCTTATCCTAGGGACATGCCTGTACATAATGTGTCTTCACTCATTTTGCATTATTCCTCTCCCATCCTTCCCTTTTCTTCCCCTTCACACTACAAAAGGCTTGTTTCCATTTTTTTCTTCCAGTAGCTGTTGTTTTTAGTTTCTAATCCCTTTTCCCTTCCTTCTCCTTCTCCCAGCTTTCCCTTATTCCCCTTCTAAAATAAATAAGACACACACATCGAAATATCACATTGTTTTGCTTATATGAGAAGTGTGAAGGGTAAAAAAAGGATCAAAACAGGTGATAGATATTGGGAAATAGGCAAGTTGAATGTTATAAATTCATAAAAGTACTTTTAATTAACATCAAATGACTTAGTTTGCTGATATGTAGGGATAAATACATTATTTATTTAGAAATATTGCACCTAATATTCTAAAACCTAGAAAAACATTTCTTCAGTGAAGATAGCACATCTAAGTAAAGGTATCCACGTCAGCTTTCTACAAATTAGCTATAAAAGGAGAAAGTCGCTTGTTGAAGGGAGGTGAACCTCTCTTAATGCTTTCCATTTTTACTGTCAACAGTTTCTCTTTGTGTATATCTGGACAGCATTAACAGTAGCAGGGACTGAATAAACACAGAGAATCACTAATAGGTTCTGGCCTTGTCAATAAAAATAATTTGATTTCTTGATGTCATGTAATTTTTTCATTTCAAGTATAAAGGAAATTAAGTGTTCTGTCTCTCTCATTTCCTCCTGGATGCTTTGTGTTTGATAAAACAGTTTTTACCTTTCATGAGGATGTAGTATCTAATTTATCAAAGGGTATGTGTTGTGATGCTCAGTTTAAACGTGTATCCAAAAGTGAACCCTTTGAAATAAAATGATACCAAAGGAAGAAGCAGAAGAATACTCCAGAGAGAAAAAAAAAATTAAAAATATTTATTTCTGTTACACATATTGGTCAGCTGCTACCTCCTTGATGCACTTATTCTTCTACTCTAGTTTTCCCTTGCATTTTACAACTGCTATATTCAAAATTCTGTTGGGGTGATAGTACTTGATTTTATAACAGGTAATCAACACTGACAATCTGGATTACAGAGCATGTCACAGAAAGTTCTCAATCAGTGCATTCTAGGATCTCTCTACACAAAATGTAACTGATCCTCATGATCATTAAACAATGTTCAGTGGGAACTACCCATATCTTGAAATATATAAACTATTGAAAAACAATATCTTCTTTGTTGAATCCAAGACTACATTTATATAGCTATTTTATTGAGATTAAATAAAAACCACCAAAAAGCCAGAGTACTTACTATCCTTATTTTTTCTTTTATTTCTGAATTTCCTTGTACATGGAGTAACTGTGTTTGTGTGTGTGTGTTTAGTGTTTATGTGAGTCTTCATGTTTGAAAACAATCCAAGTTAATTTTGTTCAAACCCCTTGACACTGTGCCTATAGATCAGGGAATAAGACTCTTTCTTCTACTGAGATATAATTAAACAATGTTGAACATAACCATATACACAATCAATCCTATGTATGAACTAAAATTCAGGAAGAAATTTGAAAAAATACCGGAATTTCATTTAATTGGGATCTTTCATTTCAAAGTAGGTAGATCCTTTAATGAATCAATTTTTTATTACAATTTTTTGTGTATTCTCAAGGAGCAGCAGTGAACATGAAAAAGGTATATTTTCATGTCTTAGATAAGATCTTATAAAAATATGATTGTCAGCAAAACATCATGTCATTAGTAAATTAGTGTATTAATGCCATTATTATAGTTTATAAACATATATTGGACTCTGAAAAGACTTCAATATACACCTGAAAACCTACTGGAAATTGTAAAACATGGACATTAATAATCTAAAAAAAGCACAGAACACAAAAGGACGATGTTTAAAGAAAGAGAGGAGCGCATGGCACATAGTGCATAGCACATGACAGACATCATCTCTGCTTTCTTGTGTTAACTTACTGTCAGACACGAGATTAGAGTTATGATTGCTCCAGTTTTATAGAGGAAGCCATTGTGGCTTAGAAATTTTACACCATTTCCTCATATTTGAACACTCACGCTGTGAAAAAAACAGGTATTAACCTCTCTGACCCACCACGCACAGACAACGTCACATTGGCCGTGTTCAGCCACTGCGGTCTCGAGTGAGACGGATACTGTGCTATGTAGCTAGGAACACTACAGAGGACTAGAGAGGTTGGCTAAGTGTTTTGGAAACTGGAAAAAGAGGCTGAAAATTTGTGCTGCCCACTATGGGAAATGAGACCGAAGCAAACACAGTGCAAAGAATGGGAAGCAGAAAGATGAGATTCATGAGCCACTTGTGGAAAATGAGATGCTGTGATGTTAGTCATGGAAAAATGATCATAAGAGAAGAGCAAGATAAGAGGAGAAATTTGCTTTTGTTTTTAATCTATTAAGTTTAAGGTTTAAACAAACCAGACATGAAGTTATGAAGGCCATCATTAAAACGGTTCTTTATTCCTAAGAATATTCAGTATTGAATTACTCAATGAATTTTGTGAGAAAATATATTGTGAAGTATTATAAAAGGGACCTCATTAAACTATTTCACTTCTTATCTCCGCAGAGCGACTGGCTAGCATGTGAGAAGAGCTTCCAAAAATTATATTACACTGTGAATAGCTGATCACTGTGGCTTTTTCCACCCTATTTCTTTAAAAATGGCATTATTTCAAATGAGCCCTTCAGTGTCATTTTTTTCTGAGAATGTAAATGTCAGAAATTACCATCAGGTCTAAAGTTATTGCCCTCTCTCAGGGTTTCATTAAGCAAATTTAAAATGAATAAAACTTTCAGTGATTAATAGCAATGTTTATAGAATTTCTCAAGAAAACATTCATGGTTTATTATTATTTATAGTGCAGTAAGCAAAAATTGCTTCTAGCTGTGTTTTGTGGGTTACAATATTATAGTTGAATACAAGTAAAAATAGGACTATAAATGTAGCTTGCATAATATAATTTAACTATGTGGATAGTTAATATATTCAGCCAGATTAGTTATTAACAGATGAGAAAATATAAAGTTGATTTCATACTTTGGAAGTATAACTAGTTGCCCGAATTTGACTTAATTATATGATTAGAATTTTGCCAATTAAGCATGCTTCAGTCCAATTTCATTCATATAATTTTGTACCCATTTTTCCCTGCAACGTTTAATGTAGCAATAACAGCAGCAAACACTAATCTTCCAAGTTGAGAAAATACTGTGATACTGCTTTTGTAGTTATGAAGCAGTGCCTGTGCCTGTTAGGAGACCATTCAGTACCACATGCATTTGAAGAAAAGGAAGAAAGAAGTTAAGGAGCTGAGGCCCCAGACTAGCATGTTGTCCATGGTAAGATTGTGTGGTCTCCTTTGAAAAGTAGATTCTTATGAGCATTGTTGAACTTCAAAGTAAGATCTTTGTAAACTCTTTTATAGTTGATGTAAGTATTATGGGATCTATTTATGGGATTTAACATCCGTGGCTATATAGAACATTAAACTTAGTAATGACTTTCCCTTTTCCTTTTCCTTCCACCTTTTCCCTTTTCCTTTTGAACATCTTCCTATTTCACAACACCTATTATACATTTTGAGCTCATTCACACCTTTTTAACTTTTACAACTCAGTTACAACTTTTTAGCTTTTCCTTGAATTTTACTTAACAAAAAGTAAATAAATAAAAGGTTACTTTCTCTTACAGGTCTTTGTTTAATCTTCTACCCTTCTGTTCCAGTTTAGCCCAATCTGATATAATCACACTGGGAATCACTTAAGAACTGTCACCCATTTACGTGGTTTTACACGGTGATAGAATAACTTGCTTTTGATTTTTTTGATGAAAAATGGTGATCATGCTGCATGTGAGGATAGAGTCCCAAATATGATGGAAATGAGAGTATTGTGTTAAAGACGTTGGTCTGTGAATCACTGCAATAGAAAATACTTCAAGTTTTTTTTTTTTTTTTTTTTTTTTTTTTTTAAGTAAGACTGGACCTTATAAATTGCTTCCCATTGCTTTACTGGTAACTTTGTTTTGTTTGTTTTCAGTTAGATTTAATTTGACTGTTGCCATGATAATGGTCCGTTTCTGCTCCTAGGAGAGCAGTTTCTTTGTGCACTGTCTCTGCCATATTCAGTTCAATCTCTATTCATCAGGGAACCCAAAGTGAGTGATTTTTAAAAAATTGAATTATTCGCACATTTTATATACAGCTCAGAAGCACACTCAATATTAGGAAATTTGCACCAGTATATGATACGAGTTAATTCTCATTTTTACCCATACCCCTACCCACTCTATAATCCCCCACACCCTTTATAATTTTGCTTTCTTTTTAAATCATATTTACTCTTTCCCCTCATTACTTTCCTCTGTCACTTTCCCTTTGAATACTTCCTATTTCACAAAATCTACCATATATTCTAGACCTCATTTACATACACAGGTTCGCTTACCAGAGAAAATATATGATACTTACATACAGAGTGTGTGATTTGAAAATAAGGAAAGATAACTGTATTAACCATTCCAGAGTGGAAGTAGCTTTCAGTTTTCTTTCTTCTCCCCTGAACTCCCTGCCAAGCCCAAAAACTCAGGAACTGTACCTTTTCTAATATGTGGATTATTTCCTGTTGAATATATGATTTGTGAGGGTGTAAGACCACAGGTCAGGATCTATGTATTTCTGTCTAGATTCTTCATGCTTTTCCTATAACATAATACCACAGTACTCATCTTTTAAAAACAGATACTTATTTCTTAGAACCAGTTTATTTTTACGTGCTAAATATTTAAGTTTTTTAATGGTTTCTTAGTATCTGAAGCCAACTGTATTATAGTGTTTCATGCTTTCATAGCCAATATAATTATATGTATGTATAATATATATATATTATACATACCTAAAATATATATATATATAATATATATTGTACATATATATATTATACACTTCAGAAGATTTCTTTCAAAAATTAATTTCATACTTTGCTAAGACAACTAGGAAAAATGAACTTTTTCAACTCGGCTTAGTTCCTAAGTTATTTTTAATTGATTTTATAGGTATGTTTTCTATATACATCATGACACAATCAACATTGAGAGCTTATACCAGTACATGACAGATCTTGTTTTTCTCATTCCCCTCTCCTCCCTACAACCTCCACTCCATATATACATAAGCTTTGTTTCCTTTTTTTACCTTTGATTTTTTTCTTTCCCTTTTTTACTTTCCCCTACCTGCCCTTTTCTTTTTCCTTTTGAAGATCTTCCTATTTCACAGTACCTCTCATATATTTTGAAGTCATTTACACCTTTAAGTTCTCAGTAGAGAGAAATGATATGGTATTTACACATCTGTCTTATTTATTTCAGTTATAAGTATGTCCTCAGTATACATCCCTTTGAATCTAAAAATTTATCCTTCTTAATAGCTAAGTAATACTCCATTTTATTTATTTATTTTTTAAATATTCTCTATCTGTGTCCTGTTAATGGGCATTTGGGATGTTTCCAAGTTTTAACTATTGCAAACTAAGCTGCTATAAACCTGGGTGCACATATATCGCTGTGGTATGATTCTTTTAATTATTTTGTGCATGTATCTAACAAAGGAATAGCAGAGTCAAGTGGGACCTCAAGCCCTATTGTTTTAAGGAATCTGTGCACTGATCTCCACAGTGGTTGCACCAGTCTACGTCGCCACCAACAGTGGAGAAGGCTTCTGTTTTACTCACAGCCCTAACAGCATTGGTTGTTATTTAATTTCATGATAGCGGTCACTCTCTGTGGAGTGATACAATCTCAGTATTGTTTTCATCTCTCAAATGACCAGCAGTGTTAAACATGCTTCTTAGCTTCCCTTACTTCTTCTCCTGAAAAGTATCTGTTCATTTCAGATGCCAATTTTTGGATTGGGTCTTTTGCTGATGACATCAAACTTTTATCAAGGATCCTAAAAACTCAGCCAAAGACTGCCAGACTTAATTGCCAGATTTAGTAGCATAGCTGGATAGAAGTTCAATACTCAAAAATCAATAGTCTTTGTGTACATGATCAGCAGACTCATTGAGAGAGAAATTGGAGAATCAATTTCTTTCACAGAAGCATTCAAAAAATCGAATATTTAGGAATCAGCCTAACAAAGGAGGTGAAAGATTTGTACAGTGAAAACTACAGCATTCTGAAAAGGGAGATTGAAAAGGATATCAGATAATGGAAACATATCCCTGTTCCTGGGTAGGAAGACCCAATATCATCCAAATGGCTAAACTCCCACAACTATTATATAGATTCAGTGCAATCCCCATTGAAATCCTAACGGCATATTTAACAGAGCTAGAGAAAATAATTCAAAAATCCATCTGAAACCACAAGAAACCTAGAATAACAAAAGAAATTCTAGGCAATAGGAGATGACAAAGATATCAAATCCCCAACTTGAAACTATACTACAAAGCCTCTGTGATAAAAATAGCATGGTACTGACAAAGAAATAGACCTGAAGATGAACAGAACAGACTAGTAGATGCAGAAACAACTCCAGACATACTAAGCCACCTCATTTTTTATGAAGGAGATAACATTCTCAGTGGAGGAAAGATAGCCTCTTTAACAAATGGTGCTGGGAAAAAACAAAACAAAACAAAACAAAAAAAAACTAGGTTTCAACCTGGCAGAGACTAAAGCTAGATTCATATCTTTCACCATGCACTAAACTAAAATCAAAGTGGATCAGAGACCTAAGTTTTAAAAGAGATGCACTAAACCTGCTGGAAAATAGGTTAAGTAGAACTCTTGGAGATGTTGGCATAGGGAAAGCGTTTATGAACAAAACCTCAGCCACGCGTGCACAAGCAAAGGAATCAACAACTGGAATCTCATTCTATTAAAAACAAACAAAAACTTCTGCATAGCAAGAGAAACCATCAACAGTGAAAAGACAACCTATAATAAAGGAAAAAAATTTACTAGCTGTTTCTCAAACA
This sequence comes from Thryonomys swinderianus, assembly GCA_004025085.1. Classification (NCBI taxonomy): domain Eukaryota; kingdom Metazoa; phylum Chordata; class Mammalia; order Rodentia; family Thryonomyidae; genus Thryonomys; species Thryonomys swinderianus. The sequence goes on along the minus strand of PVIC010014301.1, from coordinate 19,073 downwards.
AAGAGCTACTATCTAGACCATATGAAGAACTTTAAATAATCAACCCTCCCCCAAATATAAAGACTCAAACCAAAAATGCTTTTGAAAATCTTTGGAGCTTTCATGAGGGAATTTTGAATGATAGAAAAATATTTCCAGTGTTTGAGGCCATATATAGTTATTTTTAAGTCCCAATGTTACTCATTGTACCTGGGAAAAATCAAGCAACAAAAATATTTACTTTCATCCTATAGTTCATGATTTATTAAGTGGGATAAATAACATCTACTTCTTATGGCTGATGTGAATTAAGAATAATACATATAAATCACATAGCACCATGGCTACCAAATAGTGGCATTTAGTATATGGAAGTTCGAATAGTTATTAAGACTGTTATTATGCTTATCATATTTCTCATTATGCAAATAAATGTTCTTTGAGGACTAACCCGGTCTTATATTTACTTTATGTCCTGTACAGCAGCACTATGACACTGCTTTCCACATGCAAAGGAATGAATGAATTCATGAATAAAGTATTTTGAGAAGCTTCTCATAAATCTGGTTTAGCAAATGAATAAGTCCAAGATGAGTATGTCAGTTTAAGTGATTTTTCGATGGCAGTCCTCATTAGGGTCATTTCCCCAAGGCTGCCTGCTATTGAACCTGACCCCAGACAGTTCTCAGTGTTTATCCTTAGTCTTTTGCTTAGGAGATTGTGATATCCTCTTGGTAAGTATGATCTACCAGAAAGTTAAAGAAATCATCCATTATGTACGATGCTCCATATTCAGTCTGATTACCTCCTAATGTACTTAATATTTTATGTACTCAGATAATTTGAGAAGTGTATTCATTATGAATTCAGAAGAATAATTTAATCAGAGAACTGAAAAATGATGACTTTTACCCAGTCTTTGCAATTCCAAAAATAATCATATTTCTCAACTTATTTCCACATCTCTGTGGATATTTTTCTTTACATTTTATTTTAAGGCTGATGGAACTTGGCATCACACCAAGAGAGTAATCACACTCTTTTTAATTGGCACCATCTGGAAACAGTTCAGACAGTACAGTTCATACCTATCACTTGCAAATGTCCTTAGGAAGCTGCCCTGGCAAATGCTGCAAACTTTGCCTTTTTGAGGGTAAATCACCCTTTAGATTCCTCTACACTAATTCAGATGTCTGGAAGCAGGTCACAGAAGTATCAGAATTTTATAACCTATAGCTTTTATAACCTACATGATTATGGCCAACTGCCTCAGAAAACCCACTCCAGGACAGACCAGCCCTTACTATCCTAATAACAGCTAAAAGGCAAGAAGTGAGAGTAAGATTTGAGTAGAATACTGTGAGACAGTTCAATCCAAGCCAGTGCTAAAAGGTCAAAATCCTGCAGCTGAAACAGTCATCCCAAATCTGAAGTGTGGGAATTAGACCACAATACTTCCTCTTTGACCAGGCTGGCTTTGGAGAAAAGGTAATGACCTGGTGTGAGGAGTCTGTCCCCCACTGAAAGCATTTTCCAGAAGTGGGCAATTGGCCCATAATATCCGACTAGAAGATGGGGGGAATACTTCCTTCCATTGTGTATATTTCTACATTGAGACATGACATTGCTAAACTGTCCATATTAGACGCAAACTTATTATGATCTGCCTGCCTCAGCATCCAAGGAGGTATGAATGGGTTGTCTACCCTCATGAAGGGCTGGAACTCTTTTTTATTTACTCTTTTTACTTCTTATTTCCATGCCACAAGACAAGTTCGACTTTTACATTTTTAAAAACCAACTTTTTTCATATATCAATGTGTCTTTCAGGAAATAACAATATACAGTACTTGCCAGTGATCTCAAAACTCATTAAACTGCTGTGTATCCATTGATATGAAGCAAATGTGAGTGTTGGTGAAGTTTTGAGTAAAATGCACTTGATAATATTTGGATAAATTTCTTCAACATTAAAAGCTTAGAAGATTTAGGAAATGTTATTTATCCTGGTGGTCAAACCATTACATAGTTAGAGTGAAGTGTTTTGGAAGATCTTACCAACCCTTCTAAGTCATAAACATTGATTCTCCATTATCTGCTGCTTCGCACAGAACAAGGGACAACAGTGAATGCATATAAATGTATTAAGTAAGGAGAGGAGGCTAGGGGATGTTCTACATTAATGAGAATTGTTTCAAAGAGGCCATTTGGTAAAACAGACTAATAAAACCTAATTTGTATAATGAAATACACAGAAAAAATAGGACTCTTTCTTGATTATTATTCAGTTGTTTCAGAAGTATTCTCTCCTAAATAAAACAGAATTATTGTCCTTTCATTGCAGCCTAAAAAGCTTTAAAAGTATAAACAATAGTGCAGCTGACTAAATCATTAACCTAATGGGATATTCATCAAAAGTCTATGAAGATTCATGATGAGAAGCTTTTATAACTGAAATCCAAATGTTATGTACAATGACAATTTAAATGCATGTGTTCTTGTTGCAAGAATTGGCTGGAAGACATAGAAGTCTTACTTTGATTAAAGAGATCCTCACTGTGGGTATGAAGGCTGAGTGGAGCCCTTCAAATACGCTGCACCAGGAGCTGGTTCGGCCTCTGATTTGTTACTCATGTCTGAGTCTCTCCCAGTTCTCAAATACAGATTAACCAAGACTACTTCTGCTGTCCTTTCTTTAATGTTTTTGATGTAGAAACTGAAGCATAATTTAGGAATCATCCAGATTTAGCCTTTCACTTTTCTTAAAAGTATAGTTTGGGATTATAAATACTATAAATATAAATATAGTTTTGGATTAAAGTCAGCTAACATTGATGCCACATCATGTCATTATTTTCCTCATCCTCTTGGTCACAAGCACTACCCAGATAAGTCCAATTAGAGTAAAAATAAGCCATTCCACAAAAACTGCAATATAATTTGTATTTGTTCTTTTGATGAATAACTATGTGGACTAAAAGACTGACTTGTCAGATATAAGTCACACATATCAGACATTGCCCAGTATCACACTCTTTTAATATTTATTTTTAAATAATAGCTTTGCTAAAGTAAAATGTGCAAACTTAAAGTATATGACTTTAGCATTTTAATAAAATTATACAACTGTGATCAGAATCAATTTAAATCATTTGTATTACTTCAAAACAAAACACTACTCAGTAGCTAATATCTCCTAACCCCTCTCCATAAATCTAGAGAACCAGTGAGCTACTGTCTTCATAAATTTTTGTCTAAATTTTCTTTCTCCCTCTTTCTTTCCTTTTTCTTTCTTTCCCTTTCTTTCTTTCTCTTCCTTCCTTCCTTCCTTCCTTCCTTCCTTCCTTCCTTCCTTCCTTCCTTCCTTCCTTCCTTCCTTTCTTCCCTTCCTGCTTGCCTGCCTTTCTTTCTTTCTTCAAAGTGTCTACCATTGCAGATAGCAATAGTAAAGACATTAACATATCCAAAGAAATGGAAATTCTGCAAAGTGAGTTCTCAAGCACCCTGAAGGGAAACTAGAAACTACTAAATAAATGAACAATTTGATAATTAGGAAAAAAGAATAGAGGGATCATCTGCATTTTCTTACAAACTTAGATCCTCTGTAATATACCAAATTATGTGAAAATTTTACGGCATACTTTAAACCAATGAGTTTTTTAAAATTATTTCTCTTATCTGGCATAGAATAATATTTGCTAATTAAGAAGTATAGATTTCTCAGGTAAAATTTAAATTTTTACACGGTTGTAATTTCAGCACTGGAGAGGATGAGGCAGATTAGCCATGGGTTTGAGGCAGCCCTGGGAAACACAGAGAGTTCAAGGCCAGGACGAACTACATAGCAATACCTGTCTCAGAAAGAAAACTGAAAATATGTTTAATATGATTTTCCTTCTCTTGTGATTTCTTTGGATAATCAATCATGTGTTGTGTCTTGCAGCATATAAACTGGTTATTAACTCACAAGTGATTTCTTTGAATGTAGAAATAGAAATGTGCCAGTGATTTCTTTTCATCTTGAAAATCTTGACTTTTCCTTTCATCTTTTCCAAATGTCCCATTGCCAATATGTCTATGTAGTGTGTATTGTCATATTCAATTAAAGATCTTGCAGTTCCAAAATGGTTTTATGGTTAATGGAAGCAAAAAGGTTTCTTCTGATGAAGATTTAACAATTGCTTTAAATCTTATATGAAAAAGACCATTCTCTCAGGAAGAAAATAACAGTGAAAGATACATTCCTTTAATAATATTGCCAATACAGATTTTTGTTAATCCAACCATATAGAAAAATATGGAATTCTATATGTATTTTTCTATATGATATCAAGAGCTCATGTATTTAAAGGAGGATTGTTTTCAAACTTATAAACAGTATTTTCTTTAGTTGATAATTATAAATACCAAAACAATCATTTTTATTTCATTTCTTTAATATTGCCTTCCAACTGTTGAATCAAATTTTAACACTATTTGGTGAAAACATGAAATGTGTATTTCAATAAAACTTTCTAGGACTCGAGTAAATGGCAGCAAAAATAATTATGTCTTCTTTCATCTTCAAAAAGTTTCTTAGAGGAGACTGACATGTTGGGTAAATAATAGATACTTTTACTGGATAATTTTCTAAAAAAAGTTGTAGATCTTTATATCCCCAAAACAGAAAGAATATTAATGAGATGTGGGTTAAAATGACCAATGTACAGAAATACTTCACTTACATTTCCGATTTATAATGATGAGAAATCTAAGTGTGTTGACTGACAGCGGAGCTGTGAGGACTCTGCCTTTAGTGATGATCATAAATTACAACGGTGTGGTCTCAGTTCCTGGGATCCAGTCAATCAAACAAAACTGTGATAAGAAATTCCTAAACTGATGTTAAGGGCATTGATACAATTAGAGATGTATTAAATTTTCTGGCAAACTCTTCAACAGTTTTGCAAAGATTTACATAATGTGAGCCAGGGATATTTGTTGGCTAGACAAGTGATCGATTTGCTTGCAAGCTTAAGATTCAACGGTGGCATTGTAAAGAACTCCGAAAATCTCAGATAGGTGAATCAAAACCTCCACAAATCAGTGGTCAACATTCTTACTGAAAACTCAGATTTCTGATTTCGAGGCCACCTGTCCAACCTGTTATGACTAATCTTGTTCTTTCTCTTTTGTGTTCTAACCTCAGTGTCCATTTTTCCTCTGTGACTCTAAACCTTTTAAAACCTCCAAGCGGTTCAGTTTGTTTTCCCCTCCATTGTACAGGCTGTTTTCCCTATGAAAGTGGCTGGAGTTTGTTTCAAGCCTGGACATATTATTTGAGATGAACAGAAGAGAATATAGATTGTTTGTCTTTGTATTAAATTGTACTTGCACTGGTGGTAAAATAAGTAGGAAATGTTGATTCATATTCAAGGGTGAAATATTAGCATAAATTCATTACAGTGTAAATGGGAAATATATTTACAGATAGACACATACATACATGCATACATAGATGCATAAATATCCTAAAAGTAGTAATGAAAGCATGTGCCTTATCCCAAGTACAAAGAAAAAAAATGGAAACAAAGATTTTATAAGCATGGAAGGAGGGTAGAAGGAAAGGCGTAGAAATGGGGGGGGGAGAACCAAGATACATCATGTACAGATACAATTTCCCAATGATGAATATGATCATAATGTATATCTAAAATATACCGATAAACTCATGGGAAAAATAAAAAGATAGTTAAATTCAAGTATAGCTTTTCAGATTTGTGCAAGTACCTTCTCACTTTTTCTAGACTAGCAAAAATATGTACGTTTCACAGTATCATCAAAGCTATGGAAAGTTAGGCTTCTAAATGTTAAATCATTCCTCTAAATTATTATGATTGTTGTCATTTGCACAGTTTAAACCTACACTTAAGGAGTCCAATTGCAATGCATTTCCCTTTATGCTGTAGTGGTGAAGTAGAGCTAGATTGCTTAAATTCAAATTTTAGTTCTGCCATTTCTAATTAAATAACCTTATCTAAGTTAATTAATGTGTTTGGATCTTGGTATTCTTATCTATAAAATGGCATTCATATACTTAGTATGATTGTGAAGACCAAATCAATTAATCTATATATTTACTTTAACACATTCAGAATACTGGGTATTATAAATTATAATAACTTTATGATTGTTCCTAAGTGGTAAGTTGCGTACACATCTTAGAATACATTGCTTCAGAAATACTTATTTGCATGTCTAGTAATAAAGATAGTATATGTGATTGCTTGATGATTCAGAAAGTCCAATTAATCCATATGGTTAGGTGATATCTCTTTTAAAAGCATGAGCTGGAGAACCCTCACAGAATGCCATGTATTGTAAACAGAATGTGTACAGCAGTTCTTGTAAATACTGTAACTGGTGCTGGCTCCTAGCCAAATAAGCAGCATGCTCACTTTGATATCTCTGCCTACAAAGCAAGTGACCTGATGGTAATTGGAATAATTCTATCCAAACTGTATCACAAGAAGTAAAATATATATTACATGCAGTATCACAGCTAAAAATGTGAGGTTTGTTTTTCCCAGGTAACATTTTATGATTTAATTTTAGTAGAATATTAGAACCCTGTCACACTATTGCAATGTCAATTTTTTTCTTTCTTTTCCTTTTTTTTTTTTTTTTTTACAAAATATGATGTGTAAAAGTGAGTGGCTAAAAAAAATTATCAGTTAAATGGGCAATTCTGTTATTTCAAAATTATATGAGATTATGGAGTAATATAATTGCTCCACTCTTTAGCTAAATTGAGAAATAATTGGGTGCTTATTAGTAACTGTTGGATGCATGATATTGGAATTTTTAACCATGCATGATTTGCAAAAAGGAATATATTATAAGCTGTGTGCTAAAATATTTATTATTTAATTATGTTGACTTTTAATTGCAGTACCGTGCCATAAACCAACAAATTTGAAAGGAAATATAAAATTAATACTAATATAGGATTCTGTACAGTTGGAATTTTAAGCCTCTATACTATTCTGTGTAAATATCAGTTATTTCCTATCTTTTTAAAAAAAAGTCAATTGTATAACAACTTAGCCAAAAAAAGTAATTATTTTAGGCATTAAGGTTTTTCATAATCATACTGTTATTTTATACCAAACCCTTCAATCAGTTAAATTTTCCTACTTACAGTCTTTATTGTAAAGTCTTTATTCAGTGGTATTTTTGGTTTTCCAATATACAGTAAAAATTGTAAGGGTATATAGGCCTTTGATAATCAATATTTAGACTAGCAAACTACTGCACAGGCCCAAAAGCTAGGGAGAAGTCATGCCTTAAAGTAAATTCCTTTTGTAGTTATTCTCCCATGAAATCAGCTCCTATACATCATCATGTACATACTTAACATCATACTGTATGCTTGTGTGTATGTTTCAAGTGTATATCCTGAGTCTGTCCAGTTTAGTACATGATCTTACGAGAGTTGTCTCAAACTTTATCCTCTTCCTTGAAGTTTCAGGGAAACATTCCCACTGTAATTCGAAGGTAAATACAAGCAAAGTAGACTTACTGATCTCACTCAGTTGGGTTCGCATATACACAACCCAGGAGGTGGTAATGACCCTCGAGTTCAGAGAGGACTCTTGTGTTAGGACTGACAAGCAGGAAAAAGAAAAGTACATAGGAGTAAGCACATCAAAATGTGTTTAGTGGGCCGGAGGGTTAGCTCAGTGGTTCCGGCGCCTGCCTCACAAGCGCAAGGTCCTGGGTTCGATCCCCAGTAACCACATACAATGCTGGGAGTGGAGACTCACGCCCACCAGCAATCAGTACCACATACCACAGTGCCGGGCGTGGTGGCTCACACCTGTAATCCCAGCACTCGGGAGGCAGAGAAAGGAATGCTGAGTTCGAGGCTTGCCTGGATTACATAGTGAGCTCAAAGCCAGCCTGAACTACAAAGCGAGACCCTGTCTCAAAAAAAAAAAAAATGTGTTTAGCTTCAACTCTCTTTAGGATAGTAACGTTACAACTTAGGCATCGTAGCAAAAATTAACATATTTCAGAAAAAAATGACTGAGCACAGGAAAAGTTGAATAGTGGTAACATGAAAGTCGTACTCTATTCCTCCCTTCCCACATCTGTTTGTCTGGAAATTCCCCATGAACATCTGTTCAGATCACGTGAGGGTAAGGCAGGAGGGTCTGGAATCTGCCGGTGTCGAGGCCTAAAACGGCCATGATGTGGCTGTGCACTTTCTCCTCTTCTCGCCCCACCCCAGGCTCTCCCTAGTGCTTCACTTGTACCTTTCCTGGTCCCTTTGTGACCGCGAAACAACTCCTTCTTCCTTCCTAGCAGGGTTCTGACTCCAAGACCGTCATTTCCAGAAACTGAACACGGAAGATCCCTCATGCACTTCTGCCCCACGCGTTCTACCTCCCCACGTTCCCAGATCTCAGTGTCCATGATCACTTGCTCCAGACCACATAGAGTCATTGGCTTCCAGGGGATGTGCTAAGAAGAGAGGCACAGCTCTAGGACTCAAGGTTCCCAGGACCAGAGAGAAGTCATGCATCACAGTAACCGGGGCTCTCAGTGAAAAAGACTGAGCTTGGAAGCAAGAAATATGGAGTTTTAGATTATTATTTAGATATAATATGAATTGTATAGTATTCAGAATTCACTGGCAGAATAAATTGAACTTAGAAAGTGGTGGAGATGTACTTTGTTAACAAAACCAAGTTGGCTGATGCGACAGACTCCTCTGAGTCTCTCTCTGAGTGTCTCTCTCTCTCTCTCTCTCTCTCTCTCTGTCTCCTTCTTTCTCTGTATACAGAGTTAGACCTGATGTGCTCTTACATGAACAGCTGTTGCTTTATAGCTTAAAACGATAGCGTATTATTTTTTACTTGTCTGACTAGTGCTGACCAAGCCAAAGCAGAAGTCAGTATGCAAGAACACCAACACTACACAGGAGGGCACGAGCACATGGTGGCAGGTATGTAGTCCAAACACAGAGTTGTAGCATTGTTACAAAGCTTGAGAACTGTAATGCAGAGCCCAAACATCAGACATGAACTTCTAGGACTGATCAAGGCACGATTAGACAGGAATTTAGGTCAGCCTAATAAAAAAAATAATGTATCATGCTGATAATGAATAAATTGTATATTTTCTAAATGTGGAAACAGGTTTGCTTTAATATTTTTTTAAAAACTAGTTTATTTTTTAATGTGTGCATCTATTAGGGCATTTCTGCACCCTTTCTCACAGTCACTATTATATTTTGTTTCACAGTATTTTGTGCCGAAAGAAAATATAGGAATTACTGTTGTGAAGCTGAATAATCTCAGACGTAAGATGCAGAATCAAAGGAACTATGACTCATTATTTTTCCTTACACTTTCAAACTCTTTGTAATGAAAATTTGATATAACACATAGCAAACTGACAAACATCGCCACATGCCATCTCGGAAGCACAGTCTTCTGTGTTATTTTCCTTTAAAAAGTAAACAACAAAACCTGCTCAGATGTTCTCTAGCAAAAGCTAAGTAATGTTAGCTCTAAAAGCCAGCTCAAATGATTCAACAGAATAATCTGTATTTTCAGTGAAATATGAAGAACTTGAAAATTCTGACATTTTAAATGTATTATAATTCACAACAAGAGATTAGTAAAAACAGTCAGATATTATGGTGAAATTTATAAGGGCCATATCCATTCTTTTTTTTGAGACAGGGTCTCGCTTTGTAGTTCAGGCTGGCCCTGAGCTCACTGTGTAGCCCATGCAAGCCTCGAACTCAGCAATCCTCCTGCCTCTGCCTCCTGAGTGCTGGGATTACAGGCGTGCGCCTCCACACCCAGCAGACCATATCCATTTTGGTACTAGGGATTGAATTCAAGCCCTTGTGCTTCCAAGGTGGGTGCGGTACCACTTGAGGTAAATCCCCGAACTGAAATAGAGTTTTATATTACAACATCAGACATATACTTTTTCTTTACTTATTCACTGATCATATTATACATAAAAATGGATAATCTTAACAAACAATATCTGCTACAACTTAAATACCTCACTGTAATTTAGTGTTAAAATATTTTAAAACTGTTCCAGCAGCTGCCTTCCAAGTGTAAGGTCTTGAGTTCAGTCCCCAGTAACCACATACCACAATGCCGGGTGTGGTGACTCACGCCCACCAGCAGTCAGTACCACATACTTTCACACCATAATGCCGGCATGGTGGCTCATGGCTGTAATCCCAGCACTCAGGAGGCAGAGGGAAGAGGATTGCTGTGAGTTTTAGGCTTGCCTGGGCTATATAGTGGGCTCAGGGCCAGCCTGCAGTACAAAGTGAGACCCTCTCTCAAAAAAAATTTGTTACTCTCTATATTAAGGGAAGATTAAAATAAATGAATAATTCAGATATAAATACATTACAAAGGAAGAATGGAAAGACTGAGAAACTAAAGACCAGAATTAAAATGTAAATTAAGACCTCAAGAATAAAATCTCACTAAACAAATATGAAGGAGTTATTTTTAGAAAGAAAAAGTTGTAGGTGATAAATCAAGATGTAATTAAAATTAAAATAAGTCATAGAATAACAGTATACTTTATGGACTTGGAATTTGGTGAAATCAGGACACTGAAGGAAAGAGCTTAGATACATTTTCCCCCTGAAACACTTTCTGCTCTAATAGCCTAGTGCTCTGTATTTCAATTCAATTCATTTTATATTTCTAAGTAAAAACTCCATGGGTTAACAGGCAGCAGAAATCTAGAAAACAGAACTAACACCCCCTTCAAATGCTTTCTAGCCTCCCAACCCTTCCATGACCTCTTGCTATATCTCACTTCTGGATCAACAGAAGAGAGGCCTGAATTGAGAACAGTTCTTGAGAGAGCCAAGAAAGGGAAGAGGAAAAAGAGACCAATAAAACAAAAAGAAAAACATCTGACAAATGTCGCTGCCCTACTTTTACGTCATCTCAGTGACACGTGGCACTCTAGAAAGATCCACAGTTCTTTCAGTTAGTGTTTTTGTTTCTCCACTATTAACTACTATTGCAATATGCACACTTCCCAATTTTGGATGTTATTTCAGTTTTATCGTTCACCTTAGTGCAGCTTTAAACTCCCCAGTACTTTCCTGTTGCTTTTGTTTTTGACCAGTCCTCTGGGAGTCTCGTTGGGATGAGCCTACCTCTGTAATGGATGAGAACCGTGCCGAGGGCCCAGGACACAATTCTAGAGCATTTCTTTGCAGAACTCACTTTGCCAAGAGTTCCCATGGACAACAACATTTCCAACTCTGATCTTTTCACCTTCATCCAGTAAGGTTTGTGTTCCTCTTTGGCTAATTTGTCTGAAATGTATCCAGGAACATGACTTCAAGTGAGTAACAGTGGGGACCATACCATTTTCTCCTTTCCCTCAGGATCAAAGTCCTGTGCTCTGTGTTCTGCAGAATGTTAACATAGTTGATTCATATTCTTTCCAGTTTTATGTTCACTTTTGGCAGGAGTGTTTGTCCCATGCCAGGTACTTGTCATCGCCCAATGTCTTATACTAAACTCATATTTAAGCATTTGACATGACTATTTTCTAAGAGGATCAAACAACTGGAGATCTGTCCTTAATTTTCCTATGCACTTAAATAAAGTTAACCACATTGTTTAATATCTTTTATTAATGATAAATAGCATAATTATTCTCAGTGAATAACAAGGGAGTGTTCTATCATTAATTTAAAAATGCAGTTATAATGCCATTATACAATTTATGTGACAGTCACTTTTCCTATTGTAGTCAAAGCTAACATGCAAGAGCAATGAGTGAAATGCCCATATCTGTTTTCCCTGTTTCCTTTAAATTTCTCAAAGGGCTCATTATAGAAGCATTATCTCTGTTAGGGACCTAATTATTTGTCTTCATATTCTAAGCAATTTACCTTTCATCTTCAATCATGGCTTCCTTGAACTTTTCCTTCTGTTGTATTCACTCCAGTTTTGTGTAGCTCATGTTAGGTCATGCCATTCCTCTTGATTTTCACTTTCAGGGTTTCTTGTGCTTTTCTGCATTTCTCTTTTATAATTAATATTGATCACTTTTCACCTCTAGCATATTTATATCTCAAAAGTACATCTTGTTATTGAACATCTTTTTTAATTAGCTCAAGTATTTCCTCTCTGCCCTTCCTCATATTTGGGGGCATCTGGCTAAGAACCAACATTTTATATATTTAAAATCAATTTTACTTACTATAATTAATATTGTATTTTTAAATTTCCACCACTGATTTACTTAGAATTATAATATCTTGGTAGGCATACCTTTTGACTGTCTCAGAGTGTGGTACTGAAATGTAGAATACTCAGTTTGTCATGTGAACCCCAATTCCAGATAATGAACTAGTACAGTTCCAATGTTTAATTTTAATATTGCACATTAACTTGATTGCTGTAACTAACATGAGGCTTCCAAGGCAATTTGTCTACTTTCCTCAGTGCTGTGTAGAAATATTAAGTGGCTGTAAATTCTTTTGTATGTTTTTACTTTAATATAATTTCCCTCTGGTTTATGTGCTACATTGTTCTTTTGGGCTTACGTTCCCCTTTCCCTCATTTCCTCACTATCTTAATTCTGTCTTTATTTTTTTCGTTTCATTTTAAACAATAGCTACTCCACTAAGAAATGCATTAAGAATTTCTTTAAGTATTGTGAAAATACATATATAAGCATATTGCTGAAGTTAGGTGCTGAAAGATTGAGAAAAGAAACAAACTTAGTTTTACGTGATTCCCTATTCCATACTCTTACCCACGAATACAAATTATCAGCAAATTAAATCTAACATATGTAATGACTATATTAAAGCATATCCAGGCTGAATGATGCTTTTGCATTGCCTACCACACTTAATTATAATTTTCAAATCACTCTTACAGGTTCAGCAATGTAATTCCTGTGGGTACAATAATCTAAAAAAATTGTGAATAGATTAGGACTGTCATATAGCTTATGTGTCAATAAAATGAGACATTAGTTGAAATTTTCCTTTATCTGAACATTTTAACATTGTATTTTGTTGGAACCGTAGTGTTTAGTTATAAATCAAAGAAAACCACGTTACCTACGTGAAAGAACAAAAAGTTCATTCCAGACAAAACATTCATCAGTCCATATATCTGCATATCCATTTGTTATTAACTTAATAAATATAGATTAACTATCATTGCCAAGTATTTTGTTATTCCTTGATAGTATGACATTGAGCTCAGTAGAAGCATTCCTTGCCTGCCTTCTACAATTTGTTATATAAAATTCCTAAAAATATCTTTATCAACATAAGAATATGATTATACTCAATATCATCTTATAAACTTTGTAGTAATTAAAGATCTGTTTAACTGTTTATTATCTAGGAAATCAAAGATGTATTTTCAAATAATCTTCTGGATTGTGCAATGTGATGAAGAAATTTTTGCCAATAATCTTCATCCATCATCGTTTTAAATTAGGACTCAAGTAAGAATTGTTAAGTGTACACCTAATTTTTAAGATTGAGTATACTTCCTGAAGTGAATTGTATTTATGAACACATAGCAATTCTCTTATAATTCTTTTCTGTGAGAGGCTGGAGTGGGATTTATCATGAAATGAGTGGCCTTGGGTGTTCTCTAAGGAGTCGTATACTATTAGTTATTCTGAAAGGGCTCTGTTAAGAAGTTTCTATGCCAATGTAATCATTTCCTAAGAAATCTAAAGACAAAATAATATTCAACACATTTATTATGACATTGCCCTTCCATATGCAAAACTTATTAAAGAAAATGAATACACCACAGTATTGAAAACTTCAATAAATTTTAATTGTGTGACTAAAATGTTTAAATGAAGTTATTTATACATAAGTAAAACAAATATCTTTCTACAACAAAGTAATGTATTCTGGAGTTTCCAAGTAACTTGAGTGACTTTCCAAAGAGAAATAACATTGTACAGTACAGAAACAATATTTAAAGTTATCCTGGTAATGGTTGTTTATTGATATCATGGATCAGTTGTGTAAAAGAAAGGAAAAGGTACAATTGTGAGAACTGCTACCATTTGTAGCACCCGTAAAAGATAGATTCAGAGGTTATTACTTTATAACATAGAAACAAATTTAGAGCCTCGCTCAGAAGTCAGCTACCCTGTTGGCTAAGAGTCCTAACCAGTGCTGACATTCTAGTTATTATGGTTTTATGCAGTTTCAGTTGAAAATTATCCAATCTGCTATTGAATGTAGCTCAAAAACATCCATTGATAGACAATGTTCCTACAACTGCTGTGCAGTGAAGGTACCATACATGATGTCTTGTGCTATTTTTACTGACTCCTGCATTTGTCAGATACACTCATTTAGTATGTCGTTTAGTATGACGGTTTTGGCAATGAAGTCCTAGAAATGTCCTAGGTTGTTAAAAAAAAAACCAGCTAGAAGAATAGTGTTACATGTAGGTAAATTATTAAAATAAATATTTTGGAAAAATCTTTTTTTGTATATTTCTCTTATAAATACCATATTATTTATATATCTGTGGGTTCCTGATCTGCACATTTAATGAACTGTGAATCAAAACTAACAAAACAAAAACCCTACAGTTTATACATAATAAACATGTAGTATTGTTTTTATATTCATTTATATATTAGTATATATTGAATTAATCTAGAGGTGATGTATAGTGTATAGGGGAATATGCATAGATTATATACAGATACTTCACCACTTCATTTAGGGGACTTGACCATTTGAAGACTTTGATATTTATGAGGTCTAAAACCAATCTCGTATAAATAAAAAGATATAACTGTACATTTCTTATCATTTTATGAGTGAGTCTATGAAGATATTTTTGTTATTTTTTATTCAAAACAGTATTTTATCTTTGTTAAAATAGTAAAGACAACTGTGATATTGTTCTATGTTTTCAATAAAGTTTTAATATTTATACTTGCACATTTTTCCAATCTGGAATAAGATAAAGTAACTTTTAGATGTAATTAACTTAAAAACACTCAAAAATATCCTGTAGTTTACTGTAATAGTCCTTTTTGTCTTAGCAATACTCGTTATCTCAGGTCTCAAAACATCAGGCCTCAAGTAATGGAGTTTATTGACTCTCTTTTCAGAAAATTGATTTGCTCTTTAGATTTGGGTTACTTTAAAAAAACTTTGTGTATATGGAGTTTTCATTTCTAGTGGCTCATTGAAAACCAGTCACATGAGACTAGTATATTTTAATAGAAGCCTCACCAAACTGTGTAGTGTTTCAGTCAAACATACTATAAGTCACTTGCTTTCCATTTATTTTTACTATGCCACTTTTTGAGTAAAATTTCTTTGCTTTATAATAAAACTTCAACTTGAATTCTTAGTTGTACTGCTGATAGTTTTTACAACACTACATGAAAGAAGCATAGAACCTTGGTCTGACTGTCAAAGAGACAGAGAACCTGTTCTGAATTTGTTTCCTCTCTATTTGAAATTTGTCTTCCTGGGATCAACTCTTACTTTCTGCAATTTCCTCCCTTCACTGAGTGTCCTTTGAGACCCCATACACTCCTACAGCTTTCCGTCCAATGCTGTCTTCTCACAAATCTCTTCTGTAAACACATAAGATACCATACTTGCTCATCTCTACGAGAAATCATGGCTCATCCCTACAAGCTGAAAGACTACACTGAAAAATGGTGTCATGGGAAAACCCTGTCGTGTAATACAGAGGTGTAGGACCTCTGTTGTGTAATTCTGCTGTCAGACTTAGTCTCAAATTACTTCAAAGAAGGAAGGAACTATTATGTCCTAGTTCTTTTATTAAGGGATGCATTTTGCCAGTATAAAATAATGAGATTTGCTTTGTTATGTTGGTCCACTGCTATAATACAGCTCTGTTATTTTCATCTCCACTGCCCTGTTCAGGATTCTCTTCTCATCTTCTATCTAGAAGTAAGTAGTCTAACTTCTCACTTAATGTCAGCTCCCCTTTTCATTTCATTTTATTTTATATTATTTATGTAAGAGAAAAATACAGTAATTCACTTTCTAAGGCTGTTTTACTTTGCTTAACGTGATGGTCTCTGATTTGACCCTTTTCCCTATGAACTGGCTGAATAATACTCCGTTATGTTTATATATCATATTTTGTTCATGCATGTCTTGAGGAACATGTTGGCTGTTTCTACTAATTAGCTGTTGTAAATTACAAATTATAAATATGCATATGCAGGTGAGATTATAGTAGGCTGAATTTTGGGGAAGAGTGTACCAAGGAACCCATAGTGTGTCTTTTTAAATTCATGAGGGATCTCCATATTAGTTTCCATAGCAGTTGACATACCTACATTCTCAATAGCAGTGTAGAAGCATTCCTCTTACCACACATACTCACTGATATTCCTGGTGATAGCAACTCTGATTGGTTGAGATGGAATCTCAATGTAGTATTTCAATTTCCCTAATGTCCCAAGATGTCAATTTTTAAAAATAGTTATTTGCCATTTGTTCCTCTACTTTTGAGAATCAGAAGTTCAATTCATTTGCTCATTTGTTACTGATGTTATTATTATTATTTTTTGGTTTTGCTGTTAGAGTTTTTGAGTTCTTTATACCTTATAGATATTTTTGGTCTATCAAAAAAGTAGCTAGTGGGGCTGGAGATTTAGCACAGTGGTTCCTGTGCCTGCCTAGCAAGCTCAAGGTACTGAGTTCCATCGTCAGTAACACATACAACAATACCAGGCATACTCACTCGCACTAGCAATCAATAGCACACACCACAATGCCAGGCACAGTGGCTCCCGCCAGCAATCCCAGCACTCGGGAGGCAGAGGCAGGAGGAATGCTGGGTTCAAGACTTGCCTGGGCTACATAGTGAGATCAGGGCCAACCTGAACTACAAAGTGAAACCCTGTCTCAAAAAAAAAAGAAAAAAAAAATAGCTAGCAGACATTTCCTCCTGTTCTGTAAGCTATTAATGGTTTTTCTTTTGCTAGGCAGGTTTTCAATTTGATGTAGTCCTATTTGTTGATTCTTGTAGTCATTTCCTGTGCTATTAGAGTCCCACTCAGAAGTCTTCATCTATGAGTATGATTTCAAGTGTTCTTTCCTATATCTTCAGCAGTTTCAAGGATTGCGTTTGGCCATTTGATACAAGATGAGCGGTAGTAATACAGTTATAACTGACTGCATGTGGACATCCAGTTTTCCTAGCATCATTGGTTAAAGAGATCATCTTTAATCCAATGCATGTTTTGGGTCCTTTGACAAATATTAGACTACTGCTGATGCATGAGTTTGTTTCTGTTCTATTCCATTGATTCATGACTGTTTTTCTTCATTTTCTCATTTTTCTGTATTTTCATTATAGAGATCTTTCATCTTTTTGGTTAGGTTAGAACAAAATTATTTTCTTGATTTCTTCTTGATGTATTTATTATCAGAATATAGAAAAGCTATCAGTTTTGTCCATTGATTTTATAGTCTGCAATTTTGCTGAATTTGTTTATCAGATCTCTTAGTCTTCTGGTAGAATTTCCAGAATATTCTGTGCAATGTGGCACATCATCTGCAACAAGAATAATGGACTTCTTACATTCCTATGTGTGTTATTTTTATGTTTTCTTTTGTTTAATTGCCCTGGCTAAAATCTCAAGTATTTGTTAAATAGATGAGATGAGAGTTTATGAGAGTTTTTTATTTTAGAGAAAATACTTTAGTTTTTAATTTGTATGTTGTTGGCTATGGATTTTGTCAGATTGCAGAGAGGTGTTTAATTTTTTTTTTTTTGAGACAGGGTCTCACTTTGTAGTTCAGGCTGACCCTGAACTCACTATGTAGCTCAGACAATCCTCAAACTCAGCAATCCTCCTGCCTCTGCCTCCTGAGTGCTGGGATTACAGGCATGAGCCACCACGCCTGGCACTGTGGTATGTGGTACTGATTGCTCATGGGTGGGAGTCACCACCCCTGGTATTACTGTATACAATTACTGGGGATAGAACTCAGGACTTTAAGTTTTCTAGGCAGGCACAGGAATCCCTGAGCTAAATTTCTGGCCCAAGAATATATGTTTTGCTCTTATTGGATGGAACATTGTAGATGTCTCTTAAATCCAGTTATTGATGTTCCAGTGGTTCCTCCCCATGTGGTAATACCTGAGTTAATATTCTCTGGAAGCCTAGACACATTGTTTTTATGACTTGCACTATTGTCCGGTCATTTAATTTTATTTGCTTAGTTTCATATTCCTAAATATTATGGGTTTATAGACTTCAGTTAACTAGAGTAAATGAGAATATTTGCATATTAATTATGGTTAAAACACAGCAAGGATCTGGGTCTGTCACATCTCCCTTGGTGTCCTAACATTTGGTGGTTGTTGATGGGCATTAATAACCAGAATTCCCTGGGGATGGCATGAAGCTAGAGAAAATAAGTGTGGGGAAATATTGTTTGAAGCTCAGAGGCAGTCTAGAGGTTCCTGTCTGCAATTTCTGGTTCACCCTCTTTTTACCCATGGGAGTTAGAGATGAGGCCAGAGAAAAGTAAAAACCTGTTGCTTCATTAATGGCCCCTCTCTATAGAAAAAAATAAAAGCAAATTTAGAGGGTTGGCAGATCTTGTCGAGGCTATATGAGTCTAATCTCTGATGTTCAATGACACATAATGCAGTTATTCCACTGGTTTTCATCAAAGTTTGAAGAAGTGGGCTTTTTATGCCATAGAGATAGATACATAGATAGATAGAAAAATAGATAGATTATTCAAATATAAAATATTGTCTCTAATATAAAAATTTATCTCCATGTGAAATTTTAAAAGCTTTCATGCCTCATGATTTTATCATCTCTGAATCCTTCAGTTATTGATCTTGGGTATGGGTATGGCATACTTCTGTTCCCATACATATGTAGCTAGTTTTGCATTTTGTACATGTAAAGTAGGCAATGTTGATTCTAAATATGACTAATTGCTTCTGTCTCTGATGCCCTATTTGTCTGGTTACAGTTTAATTGGATGGGAATTAGATAAGTCTAATTTGCTGATTCTGATT
>PVIC010014300.1:0-36785 GCA_004025085.1 Thryonomys swinderianus | reverse complement strand
GAGAGATTGGCCTGTAGTTTTCTTTTTTGGTGGGATCTTTCCCTGCCTTTGGAATCAAGGTGATGGTTGCTTCAAGGAATGATTTGGGGAGTACTGCTTCCCTTTCAATTTCATTAAAGAGATTGAGAAGTACTGGCATTAACTCTTCTTTAAAAGTTTTGTAGAATTCAGCAGTGAAGCCGTCAGGACCAGGGCTTTTCTTTGTTGGTAGGTTTTTTTATTACATTTTCAATTTCCCAGATTGATATTGGATTGTTTAACATTTTTATATCCTCTTCATTCAGCTTTGGAAGTTCATATGTGTCTAGGAATCTATCCATTTCTTCTAAATTTTCCATCTTCTTGGAGTATAGATTTTCAAAGTATGTGTTTTGATCCTTTGGATTTCCTCTGGGTCTGTGCTGATTTCCCCATTTTCATTCCTTGTAGCATGGATTTGAGCCTTTTCCTTCCTTTTTTGATAAGGTTGGCTAAGGGTTTGTCGATCTTATTTATCCTTTCAAAGAACCACCTCTTTGATTCATTGATTCTTTGTATTGTTCTCTTTGTCTCCATTGCATTAATTTCTGCTCTGATCCTTATAATTTCTCTCTAGTATGTGCTTTGGGTTTGTTTTGCTCCTCTTTTTCTAGTTGTCTGAGGTTCATCAGATTGTTTATTTCAGTTTGCTCTATTTTCCGAGTGTAGGCATCCACGGCTATGAATTTCCCTCACAGAACTGCTTTCATTGTGTCCCATAAATTCCTGTGTGTTGTGCTGGGGTTGTCGTTTAGTTGTAGAAACTGTTTAATTTCTTCTTTAATTTCTTTTGTGGCCCATTGGTTGGTTAACAGAGTGTTGTTCAATTTCCATGTGTTTGTGAGGATCTTAGAATTTCTTCTGCTATTCAGCTCCAGGTTCAAGGCACTATGGTCTGATAGTATACAGGGGATAACTTCAATTCCTTTGCATTTACTTAAGCTTGTTCTATGGTCTAGAATGTGATCTATTTTGGAGAATGATCCATGAGCAGCTGAGAAGAAGGTATATTCTCACTTTGAAGGGTGAAAAATTCTGTAGGCATCTAATAAGTCCATTTGCTCCAAAGTTTGATTTAGCTCAAGTATTTCCTTACTGATTCTTTGTCCAGTTGATCTGTCAATTTGTGACAGTGGAGTATTAAAGTCCCCTACTACTATTGTATTCATGGATAACTGGCTTTTCATGTCCAGTAATGTTTGTTTTATATAGTTGGGTGCATTAGAGTTTGGTGCATAAATATTTATGATTGTTATTTCTTTCTCTTGGATAGTTCCCTATACGAGAATATAGTGACCTTCTTTATTTCTTTTAATCAGTTTGGGTTTGAAATCTACTTTATCTGCAAACAAGATTGCCACTCCTGCTTTTTTGCAGTTTCATGTGGCATGGAAGACTGTTTTCCAACCTTTTATTTTCAGTCTATGGGTTTCCTTCTGAATTAAGTGTGTTTCCTGCATGCAGCAGATTGTAGGATCTTGCTTCTTGATCCAATCTGCTAGTCTTTGTCTTTTAATTGGCCCATTGAGGCCATTGACATTAATGGTTATGACTGATATGTGCATATTCAGAGCTGCCATGTTTCCCTTTTCTTGTTTTTTTTTCTTCCTTGCTTTTCCCCTTTTGTCTTTAATTTCTTGTTTGCCTCAATGAATTCAGTCTCCTGGGTCTCATGGGTATGGAATTTTCTGTGTTTTTTTCCACGATATTCTTTAGAATGTTTTGGAGTGCAGGTTTCATATTTGTGAAGTTTTTCAGGTGTTCTTTAATATGGAAGTATCTTATTTCCCCATCTATTTTGAAAGATAGTTTTGCAGGATACAACAGTCTAGGTTGGAGGTTGTTTTCCTGCAATGCTTGAAATACTTCTCTCCATGCTCTCCTTGCATTGAGTGTTTGTGTTGAAAATTCTGCTGTGATCCTAATGGGCTTCCCTTTGTAGGTGATTTTCTTCCTTTCACTCACTGCTTTCATTATTTCATTTTTTTTTTGAGGCAGGGTCTCACTTTGTAGTTCAGGCTGGCTCTGAGCTCACTATGTAGCCCAGGCAAGCCTCAAACTCAGCAATCCTCCTGCCTCTGCCTCCCGAGTGCTGGGATTACAGGTGTGAGCCACCACGCCCGGCATTATTTCATTCTTTTGTTGTACATCTGGAACCTTGATAATTATACGTTAGGTGTAGATATTTTTGTCACTGTGTTTTGAAGTCTGATAGGCCTCATTTATCTGTATGTCTGTTTCTTTTCCTGTGAAGTTTTCTATTGCTATCTCTGACAATAGCTTTTTTATGTCTTTTACACTGTCTCTTGCTTCCTCAGTGATTTCAATCAGTCTTATATTATTTTTCTGTGAGTCATCTAGAAGCTGTTGAATTGATTTCTTATGGTCCCTTGCTCTTTTCCATAGATTATACCTTTCCTGCTCATTGGCTGCTATGCTGTCCTCTAGGTCTGAGATTCAGTTCTCTGCTTCATTCATCCTACTGCGCAAGCTTTCATTCTCCTTCATCATTCCCTGGAGCTCTGCTTGAAGCTGTTTAAAAGGTTCCATTGCTTCTGCTATCTTGGATTTTATCATCTTGCTGATCTCTTCTTTAATGATGTCTTTCACTGTGGACAGTATCCCTGTTTTGGTCTCAGAGATGAGTTCTGATTTCCATTTTACTAGATCCGCTTTAGTTACCATCTCCAAGAGTCCTGGTGTTTGAGTTTCAGTTTGCCCTATTTCCCTTTTCTCTGAATTTCCCTGTGGTGATAATCTTTGTGTCTGGTTTTTTGTGTATTTTCTCATTTCTACTCTTACATTGTTATTAATGCTCTTCTTTGCCTGATGACTGTTTGTTGCAGGTCTCTTTGTATTATCTGGGGCCCTTTGGATGTGGCACTTTCCTGGGGGGTCCTCCTTGAATCTGTAATGACCCTTGAGAGTTCTTACTTCTGACACTTCATAGGAGGTATTTGATCAGAACAATCACATCATGTTTGTTACCATAATACAATAAATGCCAATATCAGTATTAAACACAGTAAATAAGATAAAAAGTTTTGTTAAATTCCATTCTGGAGACTTTGAGCTTATGAGTTACCTCTATGTCTATATGCCAGAATTTAGAATTAATCAGCAACGTGTATACAACATACAGATCGTAAATGTAGCCCTGAACCCTTTGGGGATAACTGGTCACTGGGGAATCAGGGAGGTAGGGAGACAGGAAGGGAATGAAATAGGGTTAGCAGATTTATGGAGATCACCTATACTCTAGAACCTTATATATGCCCGCGGGTACTACAGGATAAAAGGGCATATGTACAACAGTACCAACTGTATGCTATAAGACCGTTGGAGACTTTGCACAACTTCTTATAATAGTACAGAAGAAGAAATAGGGCAGCCTAAGAATCTTTTACTTCTGGGTATTGCTTCTGACAGGAAGATAGGAGAGGGTGTGGGGATAAGAGGTGAATAGAGGGATCTAGGAGTAGATGGCAAAATAGAAGCTAGATTCCCCCCCCCCGCCTTTTTTTTTTTTTTTTTTTTAATCTTGCCTGGTCTCTCAGTGTGGCTCTAGGAGCACGCCTCCTGTGGACGGACGCAGGACATGGCTCCAGCTCCTCTAGGACCTGGGTCCTCACAATGCAGCTCCGGGGTGGGGTTGGGGCTGGGTGGAGTCCCTCAATCCTCAGTGGTGTGGCTGGCACCCAGGGTCTGTACCTGACTCCTCACTGCACAGCTCCGGGATGCAGTGGGCCAGTCGGCTGCCCTCAGTCCGCTGCTGCCGGAGATGGATGGCACCTGGTATCCAAGTCCACGCCGCTCAGGGATACAGTGGGCTGGTGGGCGGTCCTCTCTAAATTGTCTTTATAGAAATTCCTCTTTACACATTACTCACATGGGCACAGATGTGAAAAGACAGAATTCCTAGTGGTTTCTGTCAAATGAAATGACAAAAATTCACTCTTTTGTAAGACTGTTTTAAAAAACAGAATTATTGGGCTGGAGATTTAGCTCAGTGGCTCCGGCCCCTGCCTCACAAAAGCAAGGTCCTGAGTTCAATCCCCTGTAACCACATACATTGTTGGGCATGGTGACTCACGCCCACCAGCAATCAATACCACATACCACAGTGCTGGGCCTGGTGGCTCACGCCTGTAATCCCAGCATTCAGGAGGCAGAGGCAGGAGGATTGCTGAGTTTGAGGCTTGCCTGGGCTACATAGTGAGCCCAGGACCAGCCTGAACTACAAAGCAAGACCCTGTCTCAAAAAAAAAAAAAAACAGAATTATTGTGTATCTATGAAATAGTTTCATAAAGTAAATTATTCTTTCTTGTGGTAATCACTTATCTGTTACTAAATAGAAATTTTAGTTTAGGTCTTCACAATGCTGAGGCAGCCATAGCCCTACTGAGCTACATCCTGGGCCCCAAATCTTCACAATATCTAAAGAACTGTAGGATTGCTTTTGTTAATCCGGGATAGATTAAATACCTTAGTCTAGCATATCCAGGCTGTTTTGCTAGTGCTGGTCCTGAAATGCTGAACAATTTCTGGAAAATATTGTTTCCGTGGGAAGACTGCTTTTACTTCAACTTCATGGTGCCAGTCCCTGGATGAACATTAATTACACTCCAGTAAGTACTAAAAATAACTGGAATTTTCTAGGAAACCAATTCTTCTATCCTCCTACAAGACTATTTTCCATTTTCTTCTCTCTGTGGCTACTCAAGTTTCTACTTCTGGCCATGAAGCTGTAATAAGAACTGGACAACTACAAAACTGAATAAAATATAGAAAGCAGTTGTTTTCAGATATTGGAATGCAGACAGCACAGTACTGTATTGTGATACCTAAGCAAGAGGAAACACATGAGTTAAGCTCATGATTGCCCCCAATTTTTGCCTAGAAGTGATTTCCAGATCCTGGGCAAAGGGAGATAAACTCAGTGTCTGGGGCCCTGGACACACTGAGAAGACAGTTGATCACAGTTCACAAATGCTGAGGAAGCTGGAACTTTCAGACAGATTTGAAAAAGATGAAGTTGTGTAAGTAAAACAAACAGAACAGACCACATAAACATGAATGTTTGATAAGTACTTAGCTGTGTATGCCTGGAGTGAAAATTCACACGGCTATATATACATTAGAGTGTTATAAGGTAACTAATTCCCAGAACTCAGTGAAGATGGGAAGATATTTAAACTGAGTGGCCAAAGTGGTGTTATGGTCTAGATTTAAAATGTCCTAAAAGTCTTGTCTTCAGAGGTGAGTGTTCAGATGGTGGTTGTTCTTGGGAGTGCTACACTTAGCAGTGGGTTGATCCATTGATGAGTTCAAAACTAAATGTGTTCTTTGGAGAAGGGGCCTGGTTAGAGGTAGTAGGTCACTTTGAATGGGACCTGATTATGTGTGTGTGTGTGTGTGTGTGTGTGCGTGTGTGTATCTATACCTATATCTATATCTCTCCATATATATTTTTTCCTGGCTCCTACCTGCTTTGCTTCCTGGCTGCTATGAGTTGAGCAGATTTCCACCAAGCTCTTCCAGTGTACTGTTTCTGCCCTGGAGCCCACACATGTGCTGAACTCTGAAACTGTGAGCAGAAATAAACTTCTTTAAGTTGTGGGTACAGGATATTTTGTCCCAGCAAGGAGGAAAGTAACTAATAAAAGTAAAAGTCCTCAAGGAAAATCAAGGAATTTATTAAAGATGGCTGAACCCTTATTACTTAGTAGTAGGGAAAAATTAACCCTCAAATGAAGACTACTCTAGTCTTGTCCTACTAAATATATTTCTCAGAGAATCAGGCTGACCCACAAATACCTTAACTGGCTGGGGAGGGGGAAAAAGCTTAGCCTTTACAGCTAAACCACATATTTCAGATAATGAGGATAACAACGTGAGCCATCCAGTGAAAAATGATTAAATATGCTAAGATGTTCAACTAATTTTTCTTAAAACTTTAGGAAAAAGAAAAATACACACTTTCCATTTGAAAGTCTCTGGTTTCTTAAATTCACTTAGTAGTAAGGATTAAGCCTTCAACTTTCTCAAAGATTTATTTACCTTTTCCTTTGAATAAAAACATTCAATAACACAGAGTTCATTTTCCCCATCACAGTTGGCCACCCCATGTATTTTATTTCAAGTCAAACCCACCACTGTATGTAGATCTCTAACACTGAATGTTGGTTCTCTTTGGACGAAACTGAGAGGAGTTCCCATGCTCCTCTTTCTCAAGATATTTATACCCCGTTCCTTTTTGTTTGTTTGTTTTTTAAAGGATTACTCTTACCATTCTTTGAATGTACTCTTTTGTCCATGTTTCTTTTTAAGCATTATTACTGCTGTGTTAAAATTAGGAAGAGTTTGACAAAGACCAGCAGCCCAATAAATCTCTGGAATATAAAATTTGTTTTTCATAATTTTGTCAGTAATAATAGTGATAAAAGTAATAATAATAGTATCTATCTCTTATCTACCCTGGACATGTTATATGTGTTTCCTGGGGATTATCTCATTGTCATAAAAATTCTTTGAAGTAGATGTTGTTATATAAGTGTCACAGAGGAAATATAAACAAACAATAAGGAAACAGCAACAACTTATTGATCATACATATGCACATATATCCATATTCATACCATTTTCATATAAATGTAAGGATGTATCAGCATTAAAATCATATTTTAATACTTATTTTTAAAATAAGGATGTTTCACATATGAAGAAATGTTCAACATCACTGGTCATTCGAGAGATGCAAATGAAAACAACACTGAGATTTCATCTCCCTCCACAAAGAATGGCCGCGATCACAAAATCAACCAACAATAAATGCTGGCGTGGTTGTGGGGAGAAAGGAACCCTTCTCCACTGTTGGTGGGATTGCAGACTTGTGCAACCATTGTGGAGATCCGTGTGGAGATTTC
Source organism: Thryonomys swinderianus (assembly GCA_004025085.1). NCBI lineage: Eukaryota > Metazoa > Chordata > Mammalia > Rodentia > Thryonomyidae > Thryonomys > Thryonomys swinderianus. The sequence goes on along the minus strand of PVIC010014300.1, from coordinate 29,840 downwards.
TCAGAAAACTAGGACTAGGGGTCCCATTTGACCCGGCTATCGCCCTGCTAGGAATATACCCAAAAGAATTTAAAAAATCACATTGGAAAGGCAGATGTACACCCTTGTTCATAGCAGCTCAGTTTGTAATAGCTCAGTCTTGGAATGAGAATCGAATACTGTACTTTGAATCATCAATGGGTGGTTGAAGAAATTAAGGGAGAAATTAAAAAGTTCCTAGAATCAAATGCTAAATACAACATACCAGAATCTGTAGGATACAATATAGGTGGTCCAGAGAAGGAAGTTAACTATAAATGCCTACATTTAAAAAACCTGAGTGATCTCAAGTAAGCTAGTGATGCACTTTAATGTCTTAGAAAAACAAGAGCAAATCACATCCAAAACCAAGGGAAAGAAAGATTTAATAAAGACTAATGTAATGGAGACTAAAAGAGTCTGAGGAATCAGTGAAACTGAGAGTAGGTTCTTTGTAGACAGGAAAATTGATATGAATGCTAGCCAAACTAACCAAAAAGAGAAGACCCCAATAAAATGAGGGTTATTAAGATGATTTTAATGTTTAATACTTCATTTTGTCAACATTGCTTAAATATCAGGTGTTTAGATTTTCAACTTTATGCTGTTTACAAACGTTGCTATTCTAAATATTTATTTTAACACAAGCTTCACCCATATTCCAGGAAATTTCTCTAGAAGAGAGAAATAAGTAAAATTCTTTTGTACTGTGGAATGACTCGTGTAGTCTTGATTTTTTTTTTTTTTTTTTTTTGAGACAGGGTCTCGCTTTGTAGTTCAGGCTGGCCCTGAGCTCACTATGTAGCCCAGGCAGGCCTCGAACTCAGCAATCCTGCTGTCTCTGCCTCCTGAGTGCTGGGATTACAGGCGTGAGCCACCACGCCCGGCACTGTGGCATGTGGTATTGATTGCTGGTGGGTGAGTCACCATGCCCAGCATTGTATGTGGTTACTGGGGATTGAACTCAGGACCTTGAGCTTGCGAGGCAGGCGCCGGAACCAGTGAGCTAAATCTTCGGCCCCATAGTCTTGAATTTTTGTGTTGATTTATTTCCTAGCAAACTAGGGATACCCTTAGCAAAATATATTGTGCATATTTGTTGATAATTTGAGAAAATTACTGTTTAAAATGTGGATGCTCTGCTCATGTTCAGTACGGTTTCATACTTTCCTGTCTGAAGGGGAGCCTAATTAGCATTTATTCTTAACGTCTTCATCCTAACTCCAGTTGCAAAGGTATGCTTATGATATGCTTCTTTAGTGATTAGTTTTCGCTTCTGGCGTCTTGGAAAATCCTGTTAAAGACCTCCTGTGAAACACAAGACACTAAATAAAGCTGCATTGTTTTTTACTTTTTAAAACTAGGTACTTAAAAACTAGAACTCCACTGCCCCTTCAGTTTTTTCCTGTTCTGGCAGGGTGTCTCCTCCCCACTCTCCCGCTCTCCTTTTAAGCCATAATTTCCCACGTTAGCAAGTTAATACCTTTGTTTAAGGAATTGCGTGTTTGACAATCTTGATCAGTGAAGTGTGATGGCGTGCCCAGGATTGAATCCTTTTGTTTTTTTTCTCTTTCTTTGATTCTTTGTGCACACACTCCGGGATCAGCGCTTAAGGAGCCCATTCGACCCCGGAGTCCCACTCACATCCGGGCATTCGCCCTCGGGCTTAAGCGTCCGTCTCCACGGTAACACCACGCCCCCAACTACCCCTGGCGGACTCCAGGGCTGGATTGGTAGCCGTGGCTTTTGCTTTCTATTCCAGCCATGGTCGGCCCGTTCGGGGTTCTGCACCCCTGAACTGCAAGTGCACCCGGAGGGGAGACGAGTGTGGTGCCGTGGAGAGAGCGGAGGCTACTGGAGTACCCGCCACACCCGAGCGGAAACAGGTCAGACCTCCAACCCCATCAGCCCTGAGCCCTGAGGTTTTTTGTCCTCAGGATGAGGGTGCAGGCGGCCAACAGTGCTTTGGTTCCAACCTACTGTTGCTGTTGTGGGGTTGTTTCGGTACTGCGGACTGAACCCAGGACCTTTTTACCTGAACTAGATCTTTTTTATTTTTAAAATTTGAAACAGGGTCTCACTGAATTACCCAGACTGCGATCGAGGGTGGCACCCAAGCAGCTGTTCTAAGATCACACTTTTTTCTAACCACTGCTTGTGCAGACTCAAGTCCTCATCAACCCTAAAAGAAGTAACGGTAGCGTCCCTGTTTTTCACATGAGGAAACTGCCTCCTTAAGAGGTGAAGCAAGTGGCCCAGGTCTCATAGACAATGGTAGAGTCACGATGGAAACCGGCCTCACTGTATTAAACGCCAAAAGCTGCTGTACCCGGTCCCCAGAGAGCTATGTTAGCACCTAGTATCACCTTTGTGATACTTCACAGGCGAATTTCCCCCAGAAAAAGCAGGAAGCTTGACCTCCCACTCTTCCTCGTTTATAATAAATGAAGTAATAACCAGCAGTACTTTTTTCCCACGATATGTAATTCTCATAATATATTTTGATTTTTTTTTTTTGCCTTTGTTTTTGTTTTTTGAGACAGGGTCTCACTTTGTAGTTCAGGCTGGCCCTGAGCTCACTATGTAGCCCAGGCAAGCCGCGAACTCAGCAATCCTCCTGCCTCTGCCTCCTGAGTGCTGGGATAACAGGCGTGAGCCACCATGCCCAACATTGTGTGGTGTGGTACAGATTGCTGGTGGGCGTGAGTCACCATGCCCAATATCATGTCATTGTATATGGTTACTGGGATTGAACTCAGGACCTTACCCTTGTGAGGCAGGCGGCGGAATCACTGAGCTAAATCTCCAGCCCACTGCTCATCCTTTTTAAATTTAAGAACACTATGCTATAGATTTATTTTTGGTGGCTACTATCACTTAAGAGAAAATGGTTCAATTATTTGAAGTCCTAGTTGCTCTTGCTGCCTTCAGTAATGTCTTTCATTAAAAAAAAAAAACTTAAAAAAATAGGTCTAGATCCTAGTAGTTAAGTGGTAATAAGTTAATAAATAATATGACTCTACAAATATAATAGTGGAAGAATCTAAAGAGAAAAAATATATCAATGTAATTGTAAAAACTAACACATTTTATTTAGCCAGAATGCCTCCCACTCAAGCCGAAAGTGTCATAAAGAATATCATACGGGAAATAGTACAAGAATGTGCAGCACATGGGGAGATTGTGTCTGAAACTCTGGTTGCTTTTATGGTAAGAATGATTATTTGTCCAAACTATTTCTTTATTACAAATGTTTAAAATTCAATTGAGCATCCCTAGATATGTTTCAGCTGAAAACATTGAGATAATGGGACAAGTTAATGAAAAATATCTTTCAAAAATCTGTAAAGCACTCAGTTCTAAATATGACTGATTTAAAAGTTCTTGAGATTTAGTAAGATCAATACTCTGTGCTGTGGAAATTTCTTTATCATATATTTTGGTTCATTGTTAAAATTACTCACTGCTGTTGTTTCTTTTTCTTGCTTTGCTTAACAATATACAATGAAAACTGATAAAACATATCATAACTTCCCAATATAAAATCCCATTATTGCTTTCAACCTTTTTCCCCATATAATTTTTCTAATACCATATACCAGTTTAGGGTTTATTTCTTCCTTTCTTCAACCTCTAATGAAGGGTTGGGTAATTAGAAAAATAGTTGAGAATGGAACCTATAAGGAATCAAGAGATAGTTATTTAAAAATGGGATGATATTAAACTTAATGTGTAATGAAATGAAAAAAATGCCTAATTGTTTCTTTTCTGCTCCCAGGTGAAAGCTGTTGTTCTGGATCCAAGCAATGGTTTTAACATAGATAGAACCCTCATAAAAACGGATGTGCAGAAACTGGTTAAGGTGACTGTCTAATGACCCAAAAGTCTGGAATTATTTATTTTCTATTTTAAATGCAACATTTTGTATTACTAATGCTGGCTTCAGTGACACAAAGAGACCAAACAGTGACACAAACATACTAGGAATTTCTTTTTTCTTTTAACATGTGGAGATAGTAGACTATGCCACCTTCCCAGGGCCCCTCCCTTGGCAAATGGCTCAAGAGATGGCTCTCTCCTGTAGACAGAAGGAAGGTGGAAGGCAAAGGGGAAATGGATGTGACAACTAGACTTGTCACTTTCCAGAAAACAGTAGTTTTCTAAGAATCCCTCAAATCAATGTGCATTTATTTGCCAGAAGAGCATTGTAAGTGACTGTTAATAAGAAAGGAGGGCCATGGATACAGGAAACTAGTAGTGTTTGACCAGGTGTTTTGTGGTATCTTTTTCATTAATATGTGACATTAAGAACATTATAAACTAGTTTGTCATTGCTGTTAAGTTAAATGATTATAAAATAATATTCACATAATTTATGTATATTCTTCAATTCTAAAAATTAAAACCAAAGCAAATAATCTTACCAAGCAAGTAGATATGCCTGAAAATCCATTTTAAAAATTAAAGAACTTTAGCTATATAATATTCATGACTAAAATTTGGCTCCCTGAATCTAATAATGAATGTTATTTTTTTTCCTTCTGGGCTTAATGAATTTGATTCTTTTCTTCACATAAAGGGCTGAAAGTAAGCTTCTCTAAACTTACATGTGTACGTTCTTCTGGCTCATGAAAGTGGCAGGGAAAAATTTCCTCCCTTCTTTCTTCAGCAGCACCTCACCTAGTGAAGGGCAAAGCTCTCTATAGATGCTCTGGAGGTGAAGAAGAGACTTGGCAGCCTGGAGCCAGGGGACATGACTCCGTGATGTCCAGCCCAGCCTAGTGCTGGTTTGCTCTGACCTGATTTTAAATGTGATTTAAATCCTCTTCTTTTAGTGTATGTGCTGCTGTAGGAGCACTTACATCAAGTCCTTAATCACAAGTAGGGGAAGTGAGTGTGATAGGCAGAAATTCCATGGGCAAGTCATGGAGGAGACTCAAGGAGGGACAGAAAGTGTTTTTCTCCTCGCAGCTTCAGTCTCCCCAAGTCGACTAAGCCGGAAAGAATCAATACTGGCTTTCAACCCAGGCTCTCTGCACTGAGCTGCATCCCCACCCTCCACCCTTTTCCTTTTTGAGACAGGGTCTTGCTAAATCACTAAGCTTGCGATCCTCCTGGTTCACCCTCTCAGGGTGCTAGAGTTATAAGTGTGTGCCACCATGCCTAGCTTCAGCATATGTACATGTGACAGGAACTTTCAATGAATAATTCAAGTTGCCCAAAATGTTTCTTTTTCTCTCAGTTAAAGGTCATGTGGAGGAGCTAGTCTTTTTAGCAATACTGACTTCTTTCCTGGGAGGGAACCAGGTATACAGGTTCCTTAAAGTCGGAAGGACTGTCCTTAGCCTTGTGTTCTACTGAACTGCGGCTCCAAGTCTTTTGCTCTTATTTTGAAATATCTTATAAGGTGGCTTCAAAATGCTGTCCTCCTACCTCTACCTCATGAGTAGCTGGAATCACAGGTATGTCCTATGCCAGAAAAAGAAAGTTAAAACAGAGGATGGAGCCAGATAATTTCATGAGGAGGAGACAGTTCTTGCAGCAACATTTTATAAAATGCACATGACCACCAGCATCAGTACTGTGTTAATCAAGGCTCAGTTAAATGGTAGAGTCCCTAGAGGATTTAGAGACTAAAGTTAGAAGCTGCATGGAACATTTAACCTGAAACACCAGGCTTCTTGCCTTCAACTAGACTATTAGCCACCCAAGTTAACTCAAGGCAAACAACTTATTACTTAGTATACGTTGCTGGTTGAGTGAATTATAAAGCCAGAAGTCCTCATGGAGAGAAAAATAAAAAGGGCTCTTGGTGGATAAATGTCAGGAACCATTGCTTTGACGTTTCTGTTTTTGAAAATAACATAGAAAATATTTGAGCATTTCAGAAAATATAATAGAATCTTTTGATGTCCATTCTTTTCTAGATTTGCATTGCTCAGCTACTGGATAGTAAAAATCCATCTCTGGACACAATTAAGATGCAAGTCTACTTTGATATGAATTATACAAGTCGAGGTAACATAGACCTACCCATTTGATACTTTCAAAAAGGGTTTTATATTGTATTTGAGGTAAGAAATGTATTTGGCAATGACTTTGTTCAATGAAATTAACTTTTTGTCAATCTTCTGAGATGTTTTCCAAATTTGATGTGTCAGGTGTGTGTTACTATAAATGTGTTCAATGTGTCACTGTAGCAAATACCTGAGACTGTAAATAAGGAACAGGTTTATTTTGGTTCACAGTTTTAAAGACTCTGTCTATGGGTAGTTGGCCGTATTGTTTTGGGCCTGAGGTGGCATATGACAGTGAGAGCATGTGGGAGAGCAAAGCCACTCATCTCTGGGCTGGGAAGTTAAGAGACTGGTGTCCTGAAGCCCGTGAGAGAGCCTGTTCTGGAGGCCCAGTCTTCCTCTATATCTTAACCTCTTCTGAGCTCACCACCTCCCATGATGCTGAGACTTTGGGTGATAATTAGCAAACTGTGGTAGTAGAACAATATAACAGTGTTGGAAATGCTTAATGAGAAAAATGCCAATAGCTTTTGTGAATGTTCAAAGTAATTTAAATTTTTATGCTCAAGAAAAACATATTTCCAAGTCTATTGGTTTTAACCTTTATGTTACTAAGACATAAAAATTAGAAATTAAAACAACCAGCCCACTGAAGTTAAAAGATTTCAATTTATAGATTTTTCTCATTTCTGGTTTATTATTTCATAATACATAAATTATGTAGCTATCTAAAATGAAATTATTTGTGAGAAACTTAAATTTAGAATTATTACATTATGTAGATAATTTTTAACGTATGTGTCAAAATGTAAGTAAGACTTTTGTCTTAGGACAAGAGGAAAATAAATTCCTCTATACCTTGTATCTTTCCTGGCTATACTTGTTATTTTTTTAACCATTTTCATTAACTTGGAATCATTATTAACAGTTTGGTCATTTCTTTGTCATTTTTCTCTCTAGGCATTAGAGTTTCCATTTTGCTACATATGTAAAATCATATGTATTCTTAAATTTTTTTTTGCTTAATACATTTTTAAAGTAAAATAGTTATGAATTGAAATTTAATACACATTTTTTAATTTGCAAAAAGTTCTTGTTTTACTTTGTGGTAAGATTATTATGTATGCTTGAAATGTAATTATTGACCTAGTAATAGCAATGTAGGATGTCTTATTGGGTCCCTTGCAAGGATTATACTGCTAGTAAAGATGTTCTCCTGTCACAGTTAAATTTATACATTAGCATATCATAGAAAGAAAGAAGGGGATGTGTATATAGGGGGTGGGGTGTGGGTAATTAGGGATGTGGGCAAAAATGAGAATTAACTTGTGTCATATACTGGTACAAATTCCCCAGTGTTGTGTGTGATTGTGAGCTGTATATAAAATGTACCAATAAAGAATTCACTTATAAAAAAGGGGAATGAGGTTCTGGATGCAATGTCATATTATCAGCAATATTATTCAGAGGAAATTTATGAAGAACTAGAAATACAAGTAATTGGAAAGAAATGTATATACTACATATATATATAATTATATGTACTTACATGTACTATCAATATGTTGTCATATAATTATATATGTAGGGTGTGTGTGTGTGTATGTGTGTGTTACGGTATAGAAATGGTCTCCTCTGCTTCCTGTTTAATTAGGAAGTTTCAGTCTTTCTGAAATTTACTGTTTAGATTGTTTCAAGTCTTAAGTGTTTTTAATAATGTACTCCACTTAAATCTCTGTAATGTTTCTCACTGGATTTCTGTCTTGAGATTATTGGCCACTGATTTTTAAGTTATTAACTCCTAAGAAAATAGTTGGTTTCCATGCAGTAGACTGCCAATCATCTTTCTCTGGTCCTTACGTGAGAATTCCAAATACCAAACTTATAGAATGTTGATATCTGCCAATTTTAGAGGACTTTCTTGAAGAGCATCACCGAGTCCTAGAGTCCAGATTAAGCTCTGTTAGCAGAGAAATTACAGATAGCAGAGCAATTGCTAGAGAAGAAATAGAAAGCCTCTACCGAAAGATTGTCAGCTACGTGTTACTACGCTCTGGCCTCGGATCCCCTACAGACATCAAGACTGTCAGAGAGGCAACAGGTACAAAGTAGAAATTATGTCTGTTCCATAGATGAAAATATATGATCATTATATTCTACAAAATATGCTAAAATTGAAGTTCCCTTGTTATCTGAAAAAAGTCAGTACAAATGAATTAAAACTTCTTTTAAACCATGTATCAACTTTAAGCCTCAAGTAGCACCTCTAAAAGATGAGAAAGTGCTCGTTTTTCTCAGAGCTGTACATACCCCAGGACCTGTTACATCGCATCAGAGAAGCCTCATTGGTAAGAACGGTGACAGTACTGGGACAACTGGAAAGGGCTGTTTCATATGGATGGAAGGGGTTGAATCTGTCAGTGCAGGTGATGCTGAAGGGCACTGTTTTATCCTCAGAAAACACTCTTCTACTTTCACAATTTAAAGTGAGTAGGCAAGTTGTCCAGTCAGCCTGTGCTTTCTTCCGTAATTACTTTAAGGCATAGATTTTTCTACTGAAAGCCCTGGTTAGAGTTTGTTTTAATGTCCGTTACCAAAAAAATTGCTGATGGAGGTGAAATTACTACAAGTTTACATGAGGCAATGGTATTACTTTGAGTCCATCTTTGATACATGATAAATTTTGCTATGTATTCAGATATCAGGTTTAAAGGATTACTGGAAAAGTCCTTTAACTTTCTGCTGAAAGAAACTTGTGATCTAAGTTCTAGAATTGTCATTTTGTTTTCCTTTTCTGTGGTTTATTTCAGCTGCATTGCAGAGTGTTTTTCCTCAGTCTGAGCTTGTGACATTTCTAACTCTTTCTAAGAAGGAAAAAGAACGACAACTGAAAGAACTTAACATGATCGTTACCGGAATTCGCTTATTTAACAGAGATTGTGGAAAAGGAGGAGAAGGCATTGATGATTGTAAGGATGTTATTAGGTTAATTCTAAAAGTTATCTGTTTAAAATTTAAGTTGCCCAATGAAGAATATAATACATAGTACACCACTGGTTTTCTGAGGTTTAAATTTGCAGTTCATTATATATTGTAATTCTTACTATTGCTGAGGCAAGACTTCCCAGTTCAGTGGGGCTTTGTGCTCATTCTAAGTCGCCCAAAGAAAGTAAAGCTGTGACCTAAAATAAAAATCACTCTGGAAAGGAAACAGTTGCTAATATAGTTAATAGGATGAAAAAGTCCAAGAGGAGATATTTGTGTATCTAGGAGCATCTAGTATGTTGTCATATAAATAATGTGTTCTTTGTAAGTTTGAAAGTGTTTATGAAACATTTACTTCAGCACCTACAGTAGAAATAACTCCTCATGAATATGAATTTGATAATCTTGTAGACCCATAGATAAGGTGTTCATGTCTTTCACCAGATTACTGATCACTAGATACTGATCAGTAGTAGGACTGAACTTGAGCCTCAGGCATGCTACCCAAACATTTCCCAGAGTTTTATCCACACCCCTAATTTTTTCCATTTTAAAAGCTGTTTTATTTTATTTTCTCATTTTTATGGTAGTAGGGATTGAACTCAGGATCTTGCACTTGCCAGGCAGGTGTGGAACTACTGAGCTACATCCCCCACTCCTTAAAAGCTGTTTTAAAAAGTCAAATTCCTGTTCTTCATAAAGTTTCTTCCTTTGCTAGGCCTTTTTTTTTTCAACATCTGGATGAATTTCTTAAGTATCCTCAAATTTGTTTTTACAAATAGAAGAGCAGATACAAAGGAGGAGAGATCAGTGGCTATTCTAGAGGCACATGGCCAGTTACACATAATACCAACGTCTACCTACTCTTTAAACTCCTCTCTATTTTAGTGACAAAACTGAATGCTTTAACTTTTGGTTATCATTCTGACAATCTTTTCCTTGAACGGGTTCTTTTGGAGTTTTTCTTCATGGTGTTGGGACCCATGAAACACGTGAGATTCATTATTAAAAAGTTGACTGGGAAAAAAAACTCAGCTCAAAGTAATGCTTAAAATATGGACACTTCCGCCGGGCCTGGTGGCTCATGCCTGTAATCCCAGCACTCAGGAGGTAGAGACAGGAGGATTGCTGAGTTCGAGGTTTGCCTGGGCTACATAGCGAGCTCAGGGCCAGCCTGAACTACAAAGCAAGACCCTGTCTCAAAAAAATATATATATATGGACACTTCCTGGGCTTTTTTCTCCTTACTTCTTAGACTCTCTTGTGTCTTCGTATGCCCTTATAAACAGTGCCAGCTATTCTCCATGAAGCAATCCCAGCGACCACTCAGTATATTGACTCCCAACTTCACAATGCCCAGGACCAATTGTATCGTTACACAGCAATCCTTGAGAAAGCATCAAAGAACCCACTCCTGGGTAAAGAACTTCAGCAGTGTATGTTAAAAGAAGCACTATATAATATGCGACAATATGAGATCTTTCTTCAGATCATCTTGGTGAGTTAGTTTCACAAGATCTGGGCTCTGTTGTATACTGCGGTCTCTTTGCAGTCAAGTCACTAGTTAAGGAGGCAACTTCAGCAGTGGTTCCATGTATCTCTCATCAATAGACCCAGTAATCAAAATAGAAATGGGTGAGTTGGAATTTAACTGTAATGCAATTATATTGGTAGAAATTGATTTTATATTTGTTGATTTTCTTTAATATCTGAAAGTATGGTTATAATATGCTGCAGTTAGGTAGTGCTATGTCTGTGTATGTAAGTAACACTGTGGTGGTGTTTTAATTTGGAGCAAGTGCCTATTGGTTGGCAGGTAGTTGACAGTCAGATAATTTTTTTTTTTTTTAGACAGGGTCTCGCTTTGTAGTTCAGGCTGGCCCTGAGTTCACTATGTAGCCCAGACAAGCCTCAAAATCAGCAGTCCTCCTATCTCTGCCTCCCATGTGCTGGGATTTCAGGCATGAGCCACCATGCCCAGCACTGTGGTATGTGATACTGATTGCTGGTGGGCATGAGTCAGCATGCCTGGCATTGTGGTACGTGATTACTGGGGGCCAAACCCAGACCTTGTACTTGCAAGGCAGATGCTGGAACCAGTGAGCTAAATCCTTGGGCCCTAACAGGAACATTTTTTGTGGCTGCTGTTCTTAGATCTGATGAACAAGTCAAGCATTACTTGGAAAATACGGTTAAGTGGTAGTTATAAACTTTTTAAAAGGCAGCAGGACTATTTATTTCAGATAGACACTCAGAACACTAAAATACAAAGCAGATTAACTCAGTGAAGGGATTGGGGGGCCCATTTCACTAAGGAATATTCTCAAGATAGCCTAGGCTTCTGGGGAACCATTTATTGCTCTGTGTGGTCAGGAAAACAAAGTGCTTGTTCTCATATCACAGAAAACATGGAAGACTTGTAGCTTCAAAAGGTGGGGGCATTTTTCCCACTGGCAAAAAAGCCATTTTTCTGGGACACCATCCAGTTGTCTCCTAATCCAGTTCCGTTCTGATACTATCTACCTGATGACAGCATGAGTGCCACACATTGAGGGTTCAGTCCCCAGGACTGCCTTCCCACCCCACACTTAGGTGCCAGTCATCCAGGTCCCAGCTTGCCTTACCCTCCTTCTGACTGGCCAGCCATAAACTGGCATTTTCCCGATCCCTGCTTTAAGCTTGATTAATTTATTCAAGTGACTCACAGAACTCAGGGAAATATTTACTTAATGTTACCAGTTTGTTATAAAGAACATTACATAGGATACTGTTGAGGTCTCTAGGGTAACGGATGGGAGGACTGGTGTGGACCTTCCACACACTCCAGTGTGCCACCCTCTAGGAACCTCCATGTGTTCAGTTAACTGGACGCTCTCTAAACCCTGTCTTTTGGAATTTCTCTGTGACTTCATTGACTGATATGATTGCTAGTTGGCTGAGTAGAGAGACCAAGATGCCTTGGCTCTTTAGGTTCTTCTTGGCCATTCTAGGAAGCATCGGGATACTGGGAAGAACCCCCTCCATACAGACACCCTTGAATCGAGAGTTTTATGACCTACTGTTGAGCAAGGAAGGATCAGAGTTTCTATGCCCTGCCTTGGAGAAGAAAAATCCTCCTTTCTGTAGCTTGCCTTGGGGAGGAAGTTTTGAGCCAGTACCCATAAACTAAAATCCATGTATTATGGCCCTAATATCACAACAACATGACAGCAATATGTCCTATTAGTCACTGTTTATATTTACACAGTGTCTACTTTCCAGTAGTAAGACTCAGGGTTAGAAGAACTGTCGTTTATATAAGTGAATGCTAATGTCATAAGGCATAGAATTAAATATTTTTTGGACTCATCTTATATCTTGATGACTTGATGCTACCTTTAGATGTACTTGGCCTTTCCTCTCTCCTTACCTGACTATGCAGAATAAAGAGATAAACATCCTGATGACAGGTCTTGACAACCCTCTAGGGGTGGTCCTTGTAACTGTCCTACTGTCTAATTATTATAAAGCACCTTTAACAATCATCCACTTAACATTGTTCCCTTACCACTGAATTCAGCCTTATGTAGCTACCTAGATATTAAGGGGGTTTTATAATCAATTTGTATTAAAGTACAGAGTGGATCTATAGGATAACTCACCTTTGCTTTTGCTGTCACCATTTGGAGGGGATATTAAAAGAGAAAACAATGTACACTATAGGAATACTGCAGAGGATGCCATTTGTGATAGTGTTTACTTCCAACTTTCAATCATAAGTCTTATTCAATCAAGTAGACTCCAGTTTTCACTGGAGTCCACATCTCACAGGTAGGGGAACAGTAAGTAATATACAAATGAAAATGTGGACACAGCAACCAGGCTGGATAAGTTCCAATTCTTACTTTCCTATGTTTGTGTCCTGGAGAAAGTTGCTTATCTTCCCCTTGCCTTAGTTTCTACATCTATAAAATGGTCTTCACTGTGTAAAAAAAGGTAGAACAGTGACGAGTATGTACTAGGAAATCAGTGAATTGATGAAGAAAATGGTGATGTTGAGAACTTCTGGGTAGATGGTACAGTGATAAGCAGCAACAGATATAGACAGTGGAAAATAACAACGTTGGAAAGGAAAGGAGGTGAGTTCTTGGGAACAGGAAAGGACTTGCAGGAAAAACAGAAAAACTCAAGACCACAAATTGTGGAAGAAAAGAAACAAGTCAACTACAAAGGAAAACCTTCAGAAGCTCAGAAGACTTCTTAACACAAACCCTTAAGGAATGGAGAGCTTGGAGTGAACTACAAGCTAGCTCCAAAAGAAAACAACCTCCAACCTAGACTCATGTATCTGCAAAGTGATCTTTGGTAAGTGATGGAGAAATAAGATACTTCCATGATAAAGAAAACCTGAATAGACTCATGACCATCAAACCAGCACTGCAGAAAGTTCTGGAGGATAGTCTAACAAAAGATAAGAAAGACTACAGTTCCAAAAATCCCAAAATAATGAGTCCACTCAGCAGGAAATGAAACTAAGTAGAAAGGAAAGAAAGAGAATAAACAGGAAAATAATACATTGACGAGGACAAGTTAATACCTATCAGTTATAAGCATCAATGTGAATGGTCTCAATTCACCAAAAGAAACGGATTGTCAGAATGGATCAAGAAATGAGATCCAACAATATGCTGCATACTAGAAACACATTTAAGTCAAATTCAGACTGAAAACTAAAGGATGGAAAACAATACTTAATGCCATAAGAACTCAGAAAAAAGGGGTGGTAGCTATTTAAGACAAAGTGGGCTTGATGAAAGTGGTAGTATGAGGAAAATTTATAGCGATGAATTCTCACATAAGAAAAACAGTCATCTTAAATAAATAGCCTAATGTTCAGCATCAAGATTCTAGAAAAAGATGAGAAATTAAGCTCAAAGATTGTATGAAGGTAAGAAATTATGAAGATCAGAACAGAGATTAATGCAACTGAAACTAAGAAAATAGTACAAAGTACTTTCACATGTAAGTACCATATCTTTTCCGTAGTTTGAAAAACAAAAGGGGTAAATGAATGACAAGATGTATGAGGGTATTGTGAAATAGAAAATATGCAAAAGGAAAAGGGAAAAGGTGGGTAGGGGAAAGTAAAGAAGGGAAACAAAAACCTTGATAGTAAAAAAAGGAAACAAAGCTTATGCATATAGGGGTTGAGGGGTTACAGGGAAGGAAGGGGAAAAGGGGGAAAATGAGAACCAAGATGTGTCATGTACAAGCACAAGTTCTTGACATTAAATGTTATCATGTTGTATGTATAAAATGTACCAATAGAATAAATTTTTTAAAAGCTGGTATTTTGAAAGATTAAATAAGAGACAGAAAACCCTTAGCAAACTTTATCAAAAGAAGAAAAAAGATCCAAATTCATGCAATTAGAAATGAAAAGGGTAAAATTATAATGGATCCTGCACAAATTCAGATCATCAGTACCTACTTTGAGAAAGTATACTCTAAATAAGATGAAAATTCATTTAAAGACCCAATTCAAAAATGGGCATCTGAAATGAACAGACATTTCTCAGAGGCAGAAGTTAAAGCAGCTAAGAAACATATGAAGAAATGTTCCACATCACTGGTCATTCAAGAGATGAAAATGAAAACAAGACTGAGATTTCATCTCACTCCACAAAGAATGGCCACTATTACAAAATCAACCAACAATAAATGCTGGCGAGGCTGTGGGGAGAAAGGAACCCTTCTCCACTGTTGGTGGAATTGCAGATTTGTTCAACTATTGTGGAGATGTGTGTGGAGATTCCTCAGAAAACTAGGACTAGGGGTCCCATTTGACCCTGCCATCCCCCTGCTAGGAATATAGCCAAAAGAACTTAGAAAATCACAGGGGAAAGACAGATGTACACCCTTGTTCATAGCAGCTCAGTTCGTGATAGCTCAATCTTGGAAACAACCCAAATGCCCATCAACTGGAGACTGGATAAAGAAGATGTGGGGTTTTTTTATATAAAATGGAGTACTATTCTGCCATAAAGAATGACAAGATTGATTCATTTATGTGCAAATGGATGCACCTGGAGGACACGCTAAGGAGTGAAATCAATAGAGCACAGATAGGCAAATACCGGATCTTCTCGTTGATATGAACACTGGTAGATGCAAATGAGCTCTAGTAGTATGACAATCTTTTTAGAATGGGAAATTTCCAAAGGAAATTTGGTGTGGGGATGTAATGAGGGGAAGGAATAAATATGATTCTGAAAGAAAATAAAAGAACATGTATATGGGGGTGGGGAGGTGTGGGTGGAGATATGAGTAAGAATGAGAATTGACTGTGTCATATATTGGTACAAATTCCCCAGTGTTATGTGTGATTGTGAGATGTATGCAAATTGTACCAATAAAGAACGCAATTTTTTTAAAAAGATGAATATTCAGAAGAAATTGACATTCCAAGATAGTATCAATTACTAAAGCTGAATGAAGAAGTTATAAAACTTCTACATAATTTAATCTAATATCAATTAATGAAATTAAAGTAAAAAAAAAACTACCAACAAAGAAAAGGCCTGGTCCTGACAGATTCACTGATGAATTGTTAGAACTCTAAAGAAGATCTAATGTGACTATTATTCAAACTCTTTAATGAAAATGAAAAGGAGGCAAGATTGCCAAATTCATTCCTGGAAGCAAACGTTACCCTGATACAAAAACCAGAGATGTCCAGGTTCAATCGGTACCACCAGAACAAACAAAACAGCAACAATAAAAAGATAGATTCAGTCACAAGAGAGAACTTCATGCCCATCGCCTTAATGAACATAAATGCAAAAATCCTCAAGGTACTGGCAAGCAGAATGGATGAAGTCATTAAAAAAACTATATACCATGAGAGAGCATCTGACAAAGTCCAACACCCATTTGTGTTAAAACTCCACAGAAAATTGGAACAGAAAGTCTTTATTTCAATCTGATGTGCCATCTGTCACAAGCAACTGACAGTATTTTAGATGGACAAAAAATGAAAGCTTTCACTCTAAATTCAGGGACAAGAGAAAAGGATGCCCACTGTCACTTCTCTCCAATGTAGTTCTGGGAACATCCAGAGCTGTTAGACAAGAGAAAATGAATATGAACAAGAAAGGGAGAGTACCGCTCCATTCTGTGTAAATGCTATTTTCTTTCTCCATTCAGCTGTTGGTGAACATATAGGCTGCTTCCAAGATTTAGCTATTTTTTTCTTTCAGTTCTTTTTGATTTCCTTTTCTCCATCCTCCTCTCTCTGTCTCTTGTTCCCATTTCCATTTGAAAAAGCTCTCCTTACTTCCTACTATATATTGTCTATTTTGCATTTTATTTATAATTTATAATTTATAATTTCTCTATAAGCAAAACCATATAGCACTTAAACTATGTTTCTCTTAATATTGTGGTGACAAGATGCATCGCAAATGAGTGTCTCCGGTGTATTCTTTTTATGGGAGAGTAATGTTCTACTGTGTGTAAGCACCACGTTTTCTTTTTCTTTCTTTCTTTCTTTTTTTTTTTTTTTTTTTTTTGAGACAGGGTTTCGCTTTGTAGTTCAGCCTGGCTCTGAGCTCACTATGTAGCCTAGGCAAGCTTCGAACTCAGCAATCCTCCTGTCTCTGCCTCCCGAGTGCTGGGATTACAGGCGTGAGCCACCACACCCGGCATCACCACGTTTTCTTTATCAATTGACCTACTGATGGATATATAGCCTGTTTAGCCGTTTTAGCTAGTATGAATTGTGTTGCTATAAACATGGGTGTGCATGTTTTGCTGTAATATGATATCTTTAACTCTTTTGGGAAAAATCCTACAAAGGGACTAGCTTGATCAAGTTGAATTTCTACTTTTAGTTATTCTGAAGAATCTTTGTAATTATTTCCATAGAGGCTGTACTAGTTTACATTCCCACAAACATTGAACAAGTATCCCTCTTTCTCTAGAGACTTGGTATCCTTTGTCATTATTTGATCTCTTGATGATAGTTTTTTAGGGGGAAGGTAAGCTGGAATCTTGGTAATGTTTTAATTTGGCCAGAATTGTTGAAAATTTCTTGTATTTATTGGGCATCTATACCACCCCTAAGAAAGATCTGTTTATTTCTGTTACCCATTTTTAAATTGGGTCTTTTATTTTGAGAGGTCTGAATTTCTTTAATTTTTATATATTCTAGATACTATTCCTCTGAGAAATAGCTGGAAAATATTTATGTTGTCTCTTCATTTCTATAAGTTGTCTCTTCTCTCTGTTGGTTATTTCTTTTGCTGTGTTTTAATTTGATAAAACAATACAAACTGGACAGCGGTGATGGTGCACACCTGTGATCCCAGCTCCCAGGAGACTGAGGCAGCAGGATTGCAGGACTCAAGGCCAGCCTGACCTGCACAGTGAGACCCTCTCTCACAAAAATTAAAACAAAAAAAAGCTTTTTTAATTTGATATGAATCCCATTTGTTCTTTCTTGATACTATTTCCTGTGTAACCAGGATTTTGTTCAGGAAGTCTTTGCCTACCCCTATGATATTAAAGTTTTATGGTGGCACATACATGTAATCCAGGCACCTAAGAGGCTGGTGGATGAGACTGGCTGACTTTGACCCCAGCCTGGGATACACAGTGACAAGATAAAAAATATTAATTTTATCTATTTTTTTTTTTTTACCTTCTAAAAATGAGGCAGGGGTAAAGAGACATACTGGTATCGAATGCTTTCACTACACATCGACTGTGCTGTGATTTTAAAAAATGTAAGTGATACTACCCCTAGAAGATTAACAGTACAAGGAACTTGTACTGTTAATCTTGTGAATAAGTTATTTATGATACTTTGTAAATGGGATGAGTGTTCTAGAACATGATCAGGGAAAACCCCAGAAGCATTGTATACCTTCATACTCTGAATACCTCCTAGAAATGTGCAGGGGGATAAAGCTCTGGGATATCTTCCATTGTAGCTTTAAAATGTTATGTGTCAGGCTGAGGATTTAGCTCAGTGGTTCTGAGGTCTGCCTTGTAAGTGCAAGGTCCTGAGTAACCGATCCCCAGTAACCACATACCATGAAGCTAGGAGTGATGATTCACACCCACTAGCAATCAGTACCACATACCCCAATGCTGGGCGTGGTGATTCACATCTGTAATCCCAGCACTCAGGAGGCAGAGGCAGGAGGATTGCTGAGTTCAAGGTTTGCCTGGGCTACATAGTGAGCTCAGGGCCAGCCTGAATTACAAAGCAAGACCTTGTCTCAAAAAAAAAAAAGTTATGTGTCAAATGCCACTTCTTTAGGGAGCATAGGAAGATATATATCTAATTTTTGTTAGGTTGAACAAATCTAAAATAAATGTAAAGACTGCATTTTTATATTTAATTCCTAAAATAAAACTAACAAGCATGTTTCAAAAAAGCTTGTGAGGCAGGTAAAAGATCTGTCAGAGAATATTGTGAAATAGGAAGAAAATGTTCAAATGGAAAGAAGAACTAGGGATGGGGAGAGGGAAAGGAAGGAAGGAAAAAGGATAAAAAGAAGAGAAGGAAAAATGGAAACAAAGCTTTTGTAAATGAGGATCAGAGGGCTTGAAGAGAAGAGAAGGAAAGCGGGAAAAGGAATGAAGATATATCATGTACAAGTACAAATTCTTTATGATGAAAGTGTTCATTTTTTAAATCTTTATTGGTACATTTTATATATATACACATCATGATTGCACTCAATATTGAGATTTGTACCAGTATATGACATGATTTAATTCTCATTTTTTTCCCTTTTCCCTACCCACCCTACAACCCCTGACCCCTATATACTTAAGCTTGGTTTCCTTTTTTTTTTTATTACCATCACATTTTTTCTTTGTTACTTACCCCTACACCCCATTTTCCTTTGAATATTTTCTATTTCACAATATCATATATTCTAGAACTGACTTACATCTACAAGGTCTTATACCAGAAAAAGTTATGATATTTGTACATCTGTGACCTATTTATTTCACTTGTGAGTATATCCTCAAGGTATGTCCATTTGAGTATAAATGACTCAGACTTATCATTCTTTATGGCAGAGTAATGCTCCACTTTATAGAAAAAACACATCTTCTTTATCCAGTCTCCAGCTGATGTGCATTTGGGTTGTTTCCAAGATTGAGCTATCACAAACTGAGCTGCTATAAACATGGGTGCATAAATGTTGCTGTGATATAAATCATTTCATTCTTTTGTGTACGTACCTAGCAAGAGAATAGCAGGGTCAAATGGGATCTCTAAACCAAATTTTTTGAAGAATCTCCATACTGATCTCCATAGTGACTTCACCATTCTGTATTCCCACTAACAGTGGAGAAGGGTTCCTTTCTCCCCATAGCCTCACCAGCATTTATTGCTGGTTAGTTTCATGATAGCAGCCACTCTTTCTGGAGTGAGATGTGTTCATTATTTATATATAAAATTTTGGAAATATTTTTCTTCTAAAAATTTATATCTAAAATGTATCAATTAAGTTAACTTTAAAAAGAAAGACTGGGCCAGGAACGTGCCTCAGTGGTGCTTTTCTCTGGCTGGCAACCACAAGGTCCTGAGTTTGATTCCTCACTGGGGGAGGAGGCAAGAAAGATACATCCTTGTATGGAAGAATGAAGCAAGAGAAGAAAACACTTAAGTAGCAATACTGGTAAAGTTAAAGCAAGATGCATGTTTTATTTATGAATAAAAACTTTTGTTAGGTGAACTACAGCAACATTTGATATTTCTCACAAAATCATAACCTTTGGAATAATTTATGATTCATTCATTTTTGTTATTTCACAATTATCTAGCAGTTAGGTGTGGTGGTGCATACCTCTAATCCCTGTAATACTTGGGAGGCTCAGGCAGAGAATTACAAGTTAAATCCAACCTGGGCAACTTAGCAAAAACCAAAGTATAAAAGAAATTTTAAAATGAAAAGGGGTGAAGGTGGAGCACATGTTTAGCTTGCATGATGCCCTAGGTTCATTTCCAGTACCCGCCCCCCACATGCACATACTCTGCATCATCTAAGAAAGTATGTAAGTTACAGATTACTGAGAATTCAAATGCACAATTTCCCCTTCAAATCAATGCTACTTTTTTACACTGTGCTGACCACCGCCACCCCTGCAATTTCTGCGGGAGCACCTGGCTGCCCTCTGTACTCTGGGTGCTTTGGGCATAAATCTGCCTTCTACTCCTTGTTAGCTGATAGACTTAGGCAATTTACTTCTATTCTTTGGAGTTTTTAAATGTTTGCTTATAAATATTTTATATGGTGCTTAGCACATAGTAAGAAAATATATTTGTAATTATTTTAGATCAGCATTTACCAACTTATTTTCTGATCATTGGGTCATACATTGTTTTTCTTCATTTCTCTAGTTTTTCTATCTTCTGTCTTTTTCTTTTTTCTCAACTTCCTTTCCTCCCCCTTCCATCTTTCCCTCTTTTCTCCCTCATCTCTTTTCTTCACACTGAACTCCATTCCTCAGCCCTTTTTCTTTCCTCCCAAGGCAATCGTTCTGTGTTGTCCAAGCTGGCTCAAACTTGCAGTCCTCTTCCCTCAGCCTCCCAGAGTCCTGTGGTTATAGACATGCACTACCACACTGGCTTTACTTTTAATGGTGTGAGTTCTCTCTCTCTCTCTCTCTCTCTCTCTCTCTCTCTCTCTCTCTCTCTCTCTTTCTTTCTCTTTTCCCTTCCTTCCTTCCTTCCTTCCTTCCTTCCTTCCTTCCTTCCTTCCTTCCTTTCTTTCTTTCTTTCTTTCTTTCTTTCTTTCTTTCTTTCTTTCTTTCTTTCTTTCTTTCTTTCTTTCTTTCTTTCTTTCTTTCTTTCTTTCTTTCTTTCTTTCTTTCTTTCTTTCTTTCCCTTTTGGTATTGAGAATCAAACTCAGGGCGTTGCACTTGCAAGGCAGGCAGTGCACTGCCAATCTACATCTGCAGCTTAATGCTGTGATTCTTAAATTTTCTCTGTGGTTTATTAAATCTTGGTATCAGAATAGTTTCCAGAGGGTCACAAAATAGTTTTCAGATGAATACTTCATTACTTTTGTCATTGAGAAAGGGGGAAATAACATACAACTCTACACAGTGAATGCCTGGGCTTTCATTTCTCAGGAATGTAACTAGGTTTAAAAGAATGACAATATCGGGGCTGGAGATTTAGTTCAGTGGTTCCAGTGCCTGCCTCGCAAGGGCAAGGTCCTGAGTTCGATCCGGGTAACCACATACAATGCTGGGCGTGGTGACTCACACCCACCGGCAATCAATACCACATACCACAGTGCCGGGCGTGGTGGCTCACACCTGTAATCCCAGAACTCGGGAAGCAGAGACAGGAGGATTGCTGAGTTCACGGCGGCTTGCCTGGGCTCCATAGTGAGCTCAGGGCCAGCCTGAACTACAAAGCGAGACCCTGTCTCAAAAAAAAAAAAAAAAAAAAAGAATGACAATATCCATTTGAGAGAAATTATATCCATTGTAGTGTAAAGGATTCAGAGATCCCACAAACACTTCTGGAGGACTGGTCTTGGTGGTGAGAATGCCACAAAGGACGAAGTCTGTCTTGTCCCTGAGTTTACCTCAGAAAAATAGAGAGTGACAGACCTTAAGCAAACCTGGTCTTTATAGCGAAATTATAAAACATGAACAAAAGTTCTGTTTTCTTCACAGTCAGATGTAATTACCTGCGCTGAGGAAGTGGAGATGATGATGAAGCAGTTCACAGCCCAACTGGAACAACTGAAAGTGACTGTGAAGTCAAAGACGGCTATCCCGACGTTGCAAGTCTTTGTAAGTACTTGTCAGCTTTGACCTAGTTCAAGGTGAATTTCCTTTGGAGCCCTATCAAAGTGAATCAGAGGTCCCTATAACTATATTCAGTTACTAAACATGTAACCTTGATTTTATACAAGTTACTCTTGTTGTTTGTGGTTATTTTGTAGTGGCACTCTGCTTTACGTTGAAGGAAGACATTGTTTTTCATATGCAATTGAAAGGAAAGCAAAGGCAGGCATACACTGAGAACCAAAACACGAGTACTGGCTGTGGCAAAAGAAATAATCCACAGCATGGGGCCGGAAATGTGTCCATAGCTGCTAGTCAGAAATGTTCTCTAGCACAGAGGTGATGTAACTTGTGGCCTTTCTCAAAGGTCAAGCAACAGAATCATCCTTTGTTTACCATGTATGGCTTTACTGACTTTCTGATCATCCTCTAAGGACAAATGGCAGCTCTGATATGAGCAAACAGGTATAAAATGTATGAGAAATATGGAATAGAGCACTTAAGACACTGATGATTTCATCCTCAATATCTGACTTTGAAAACCAAGACACAGTTGATTTTTTTCCTTGTTCTATGTCAGTGACCTTTATTAGAGACATCTAAATTTAGAGACATCTAAAATTTTTAACTAAAATCTTTTACTTGCAACTCAAGATAATGCATAAGAAGTATCTCTGTACTTTCTAGGTTCTCATGAGTCATTACTAGTCCAGATCAATCTACTATAGTGATTTATATTTAACTAATTTGTACTTGGTCTTTACAGGTAAAATGTTCATCAGTCTTTTCTAGGTGACTAAATGTGTTTGGTATTTTTAAAGTAAATTACAATTTGAGTAAAATAAAAGCTTTGAAATTAAATACATATGTATTTTCTCATATAATTTCTGTCAAATTTCCATCTAGAGTTTGCCTAATTTCATGAGTTTTGGCTTAAGGAGAAATTAATTTCTTTTAAAATGACAATTGTATGTATGTATATATGTATTTACTTATTTTTTTAGTTTTTGAGACTCATCTTGCTGTATAGTTCAGACTAGCATTGGATAATGATCCTCCTGCCTCAGCCTCCCAAGTGTTCAGATTATAGGCATGCCACACCATGCCCAGCTACAATTGTATATATTTTAAAGAGAGCAACAATTTATAGTTTTATTATCCAATTATATTGTGAGCATGTGTATTTCTCCCCAGCCCATCTTCATTGCTCTGGCCAATCTGTGGACCAGCTTTCAGGATGAAACGGTTTTGGTTAGCATCCTCAGTAATCTGATCACTCATCTTGAGCCATTCCTAGGTTGTCATGAAGTTCTCTTTCCTAACAAAGTAATGCAAGATCTCCTTGAGGATGTGACTGTGAAAACAGATGCGAGTAGAATAAAAGAACATATTGGTAATGGAAATCATTCATTATTTCTTCTTTTAAAACATTATTTCTAGAAAGTCACTTTTATCTTATATTTTTCACATAATAGCTTTCTGATAAGTATTAAACATCTTTCTTGATTACAGAGTATTAATGTTCACTACAGAAAATTTGGAAAATAAAAAACATACAAGCTAAATATTTTACTGTTCAGCAGTTACCATTCCTAATATTATTCTTCATGTTATAGTCAACAACGACTTTCTGTGGCTATGTGTTTGTGTTGCCAGATTTTATCCATGCTATATCTGTTGAAAGTAGAGCTTTGTAAATTTATGATGTTATTTGTTAACTATCAGATTCAAGACAATGAACCAGATTATTCCCTGTTAAATTAATGGAGCTATTTTATTACCTTCAAGAGATGCATTACTCTTTTTTTTTTAGAAATGTTGTCTTTATCAGTAAACTTTATAACACTGGTTTTGGTCTCTTACATTTGAAAAACAATTTAAAATTTATAAGAAGTGTCAAAACATACTGTGGAACATTTTTACCTGAAATGAAGGGCTTTTCCAGGAAATAAAATTATATGATTTATGAATTTGTTTTCAAAGTATATAAGACTATCACTGATCACCTTTTGTTTTGTCTTGTGTCTTTGAGACAGGGTCTTGCCTTGTAGTTCAGGCTGGCCTTGAAGTCACTATGCAGCCCAGGCTGGCCTTGAACTCATAAAAGTCCTGCCTCAGCCTCAGTGCTGGGATTACAGGTGTGCACCATCACCCCCAGCTGGTGATTTCCTTTTCTAAACTATTAGAAATTACAAAAAAATATTTTTTTGAAATTACAAAAATTGAAAACTATATCCGAGACTCAAAAGCATCCTTTGAGAAGTTGAAGTTTTTACTACACATTTCAGGTTATTAAAATAGTGCATGCAGGAAATATGAAATGAAATTGAAAAGTTAAAGTAAATTCAGTGGTAATTATGAAGCCAAACCACATTGGCAACATAGTTTACTTACAACTTCTTAAATTTAGATATGTCATTTCCCACCATAGGTCAACTCTTTATTTACTAGAATACCATTTATCAAGTTGTTTTCCTGTGAATTGGGAGAGCCAGTATTCTTCTGAAAGAATTTAATTTATACCTGACACATCTCTTCACTGCTGGAGGCATTTGGGCATATCAAAAATAAAAGACTTGGGCTAGAAGGTTAGCTCAGTGGTTCCGGCACCTGCCTTGCAAGCACAATGGCCTGAGTTTGATCCCTGATAACCACATACAATGCTGGGCGTGGAGACTCACGCCCACCAGCAATCAATACCACATACCACAGTGCTGGGCGTGGTGGCTCACGCCTGTAATCCCAGCACTTGGGAGGCAGAGACAGGAGGATTGCTGAATTCGAGACTTGCCTGGGCTACATAGTGAGCTCAGGGCCAGCCTGAACTACAAAGTGAGACCCTGTCTCAAAAAAAAAAAAAAAAAAAACAGACATTTTTCTCCAACTTATGCATTCACTGTTACTTGTAGCACAGAATCATGGAGGGTGCCTGCTGTTTGGGTTTAGAATCAGGTACAGAAATATGAGAAGGATTGCAAAAGCTAAAATCTCAGGACACAGTGTTTCATAAATGTCCTACTTGTATAACAATTTATTCAATTTGCTTGTCACTGGAAGTAAATCAACTGACTTGAGATATAACTTTTAAAAGTATCAGAACAGGGCTGGAGATTTAGATCAGCGGTTCCAGCACCTGCCTAGCAAGCCCAAGGTCCCTGGTTCGATCCCTGATAACCACATACAGCAGTACTGGGCATGGTGGCTCACGCCCACCGGCAATCAGTAACACATACCACAAATGCCAGGTTTGGTGGCTCAAGCCTTTAATTCCAGAACTCAGGAGACAGAGACAGAAGGATTGCTGAGTTTGAGGTTTGCCTAAGCTAGACAGTGAGCACAGGGCCAGCCTGAACTACAAAGTGAGACCCTGTCTCAAAAAAAAAAAAAAAAAGTATCAGAACAGTATACCTTGTTTTGAATATCAAGTTAGTAAGAGACATTCCCTTGACTTTTCCTGCTTAGAACATTTTCTACTGTCTTGAGACATAATATCTCATATATAAACATAAAATTCAAAGTATTTTATCATCTAGTATATTACTATGAGCTCCATTATATTGAAAGAAATTGGTCTACCTCTGCCATGGTCACGTAGCAGTCCGTCTCTTCAACCCCACTGGTTATTTGTTCCACAGCAGGGACCAACACTTAATCTAAGGGGCCAGAGATTTAGCTCAAGTGGTACCACACCTAAGAATCTTTCAGAAATGCCTGAAAGATTGCGGGAGACAAACATATTCTGGAATGGCCTCGCCTCTGTGTTCTTCTTTCTGGAGATGATCTACCTCCAAGTTTGCTCTAGCAGGTCATATTTACCTTGGATAGTCACAAGGGTATTCATAATTCTTTGCATGAACAGCACCTCTTAGGAATCTAGTTCTGCATCAGGTCTTTGTCTGGAAAAGTATAAAGCAATAAATAGTTAATGTTTCTAATGAGTTAGTGCTAATTTATTTAGGAAAGTTAATCTCACTGAATGAGTTTTCCCTATTCTCTTTCATTTCAGAATATAGAGTCAATTTGTCAGATTTCAAAAAACTTGAATGGTTTTTCCCAGAAACAACAGCAAATTTTGATAAATTATTAATTCAATATCGGGGATTTTGTGGTTACACACTTGCTACAACAGATGGTCTTCTCCTTCCAGGTAAATTATTGGAAATAATGTTGCTCCTGCTTTCTCATTTTTTCCCCTCTATATTGAGCGTTATTTTCACTCACTTGCTCACTTTTTAAAACTATAGAATCAGGGGGTGAGCCAGCAAATTAACTATAGAGATGAATCAATATTGTCTTGTCCCAGAGGCACTCACAAAATAATCTGGTAGACTGATGTGAAGACAACATTATAAATAGTAAGTAATGAAGTACTTGTACAGGTTGAATATTTTTGTATCTGAAATACTTGGGACTGGATTGGGATTTTTTTAAATGTTTGCATATGCATAAAGGGATATCTTGCAGTTGAGACCCAAATCTAAGCAGTTAATTCATTTTTCCTGAACATCATACATATAATTGGAGGTGATTTTATACAGTATTTTTAGTGTGCCTGCATTTTGACTTGTATGAACTCTCATATGAATTTGTGTTTGGAAGTTCCTACATGTGGTGTCACATCAGGCTCAAAAAGTTTGATTTTGAATTGTTTCAGGTCTTAGATTTTCAGATTAGAGATATTCAACCTATACTAAAAATAATGGATGATGTAGTATTAAAGCAAGGGGATGACTCAATGCCTAATAAAGTACTCTCAACTGTTATAGTATTGATAAAAATATATCATGTTCCAAAGTAATTACTAAAACAGTACTTCCTTGACTGATCTAGTTACTTAAAATACTTTTTATCATTTTGTAAATACATAGGTCAAGGTAACACAGCATCTGCCTGGCAAGTGCAAGGTCATGAGTTTGATCCGTGGTACCAAAAACAAAACAAAACAATAACAACAAACATACCTAGATCAAGATTTTTTAATTAGATTTTTCCAAGGAACTAGCCAATACATGTTTTCTATTAGGTGAATTCTTCTCTGATATCTAAGTTATGGGTGCTTCCCCAAAACAAAGAGTAAATCACATAGTGAGGTGAAATAAATAGTTATCCAAAAATATTCTATAAATTGGAAATAAGTATGGTATGGCTAAAATGAGAACAATTTGAATAAAAACTGTTTCTTGTCTATATTAACTCTCCTTCATTTTTCTTTTTTATTTCCTGTATTACTGATGTTTCACAGTTGGAAGTTGCTTTTTCATAATAAAGAATTATTGCAATTATGTGCATACATGCTAGAAAGGCACACAAGTTGGCTCTTTTTTTTTTTTTTTTTTTTTTTTTTTTTTTTTTTTTTTTTTTTTTTTTTTTTTTTTTTTTTTGAGCCAGGGTCTCACTTTGTAGTTCAGGCTGGCTCTGAGCTCACTATGTAGCCCAGACAAGCCTCGAACTCAGCAATCCTCCTGTCTCTGCCTCCCAAGTGCTGGGATTACAGGCATGAGCCACCACGCCTGGCTAGTTGGCTCATTTTTAAATGGTATTACCTTTGGGCCGGAGATTTAGCTCAGTGGTTCTGTCACCTGCCTAGCAAGCACAAGGTCCCTAATTTGATTCTGAGTAACCACATACAACAATGCCAGGCATGGTGGCTCACACCTGTAATCCCAGCACTTGTGAGGTAGAGACAAGGAGGATTGCTGAGTTCGAGGCTTGCCTGGGCTACATAGTGAACTCAGGGCCAGCCAGAACTCTAAAGCGAGACCATCTCTAAATAAGTAAATAAATTGTATTACCTTTTCCGTAGTGCAAGTGACAAAAAGTTTACTATGGGGAACTGAGATAATAGAATTCTGAGGCTCTTATATGTTAGTCATCTTCTTGTTACTGTAACAAAATACCTGATGTAAACAGCCTAAATGAAGAAAGGTTTCATTTAACTCATGTTTTTTGAGGTTACAGCCCATGGTTGGTTGGCTTTGAGGCAGAAACATCCCAGCAGAAAGGCCTGGCAGAGGAAGTCTGCTCATCTCTTGGCAGATGCAAAACAGAAAAGGGAAAGTGCTGGAGCCAGAATAGACCCATTCCAGTTGTTCTTCCTGCTCCCTGCTGTGCTGCTTTTCCCAGCTGGGCCCTAACTCCTAACAGTCCATTCAGCACCCTGAACAAGTCACTTTTCAGAAGCCCCACCTCTGCTATATGAACCTTTTGGAGGCATTTTTTTTTTTTTTTTTGAGACAGAGTCTCGCTTTGTAGTTCAGGCTGGCTCTGAGCTCACTATGTAGTCCAGGCAAGCCTCCAACTCAGCAGTCCTCCTGCCTCTGCCTCCTGAGTGCTGGGATGACAGGCATGAGCCACCACACCCAGCACTGTGGTATGTGGTATTGACTGCTGGTGGGCGTGACTCACCATGCCCAGCATTGTATGTGGTTACCAGGATCAAACTCAGGACCTCGCACTTGCAAGGCAGACACTGGAACCATTGAGCTAAATCTTCAGCCCTGGAGGTCATTTTTTGATCCAGATTACAAGAGACAAAATGGAGAGCCTGTGCAAATGTACAAAGTAATGGGGTGCATGTAGTTTCTTTGCTATCTTTACTTCCTCTCTCCTTTGACACAAATAAAGGGACACTGTGAGTGATGACAGCAGCAGCACGATGTGGTTGAGAAGGGTCTGGACTCAGAAAAGCCTGTCTTCTAGTCCCAGTTTGTACCACTGATAAGGTAACTTTCACCCAATCTCATGCCTTCTGTAGACTTCAGTGTACCCTTAGAAAAATTACAAGGACCAGCCAGGAAAGCTGTATGGACCCTCCCAGTCTCTACCACCTATGGTTCTAAGAAAAATGGAGAAATGGGAAAGTAGAGCGGACTGTTCTAGCCTATGGGTTTTAGTTTCTGAATAAGCTAGTCGTGAGCATCTTAATTCTGTTTCCTGCATTATTTCCACTTACTTCATTATTTTCCAGGCAGCAGCCACCTTCTTTACCCTCCTTCCACTTGGGGATACACAGAATAGGGCTCAAATCCCAAGATGACTCTGCTCACCCTCACATCCTTTCCAGAAGGCTTCCCTGACTTCATGACTCCCACTGTGCTCCTGGTTTGCACTGCTGGAGCAGCATTTGTCTTGCTCTTCAACATTTAGAGCCTGTTTGTGCTTCAGAGTCTTTTCACTTGCAGTTTCCTTTGCTCTGTGCACCCCCTAGCTGTGTGCATTGCTTTGTCTTCTTGGTCTTTATTGATCATCCAGTTAAAATCACTCTTACCTCTTTGCTTTTATTATGTGTTTAACTCGCATTTCTCCCCCCTTCTCTCCCTTCCTCACTTTCTCCTCTAGCACTGGTCACTCTATATATTTGCAATTTGATATATTTGCAATTTCTTGAGAACAGAGACTTTGTTTTCTTGTATCTACTTGATGCCAAGAACCTCTTCAACAGCATGTGAGGATGATCTGACTGCGACATCATTTTTTTTTTTTTTTTGAGACAGGGTCTTGCTTTGTTGTTCAGGCTGGTCTTGTGCTCATTATGTAGCCAACTTGTGTGCCAGGCAAGTCTCAAACTCAGCAATCTTCCTGCCTCTGCCTCTCAAGTGCTGGGATTACAGGCATGAGCCACCACACTTGGCTTTTTTTCTTTTAATTCTTTTTCTGGCTATGACATCTGTCACCTCCTTAATCAGCAGGGCTCCTGCGGCTCATCTGGCTGGCTCGGTGGGTGTCCCCTTCCTCGCCCACTGTTCCAGGTGTGTCCTACCTGAAGATTCCTGCTGAGTCAAAGAAGATGACCCCCCACACATATACACACAGAGGAGGACCCTTTCCTCAGTCCGGGTGTACCAGTGGCTGCACTCCCCTGCTAGAACCTCCAAACAACTCCTTCAATAACTATTTGATGAACAAATGGAACAGCCAATTAATAATACAGTATTACAGATTGCTATGTAATTTTGACAAACTAAGTGAATATTTTATAATCTATAGTCAATGTTGAATCTTTTTACAGTGGG
>PVIC010014299.1:0-36804 GCA_004025085.1 Thryonomys swinderianus | reverse complement strand
TTTTTTTTTTGCTTTTTGAGACAGGGTCTCGCTTTGTAGTTCAGGCTGGCCCTGAGCTCACTATGGTGCCCAGGCAAGCCGCCGCGAACTCAGCAATCCTCCTGTCTCTGCCTCCCGAGTGCTGGGATTACAGGCATGAGCCACCACGTCCGGCATTGTGGTATGCGGTGTTGATTGTTGGTGGGCGTGTCTCCATGCCTAGCATTATATGTGGCTACCTGGGATTGAACTCAGGACCTTGTGCTTGCGAGGCAGGTGCTGGAACCACTGAGCTAACCCTCCGGCCCTCTCAATTTTTACTTATATTTCTTGAAGCATGGGGAGAAAAAAGGAGGCCAATTTATTATTCACAGCTCTCCTCAAAAGAAGACCTACCAAATTCTTTTACAACCACAGCCGCAAAAACAACTTCTCAAAGCCCACTTGACCAGAGAAACCTCACCGCTGTCCTGCATTTGCTGTCACTCTCTACCAGTCTGGTTGTATTCCCTGATTCAGATGTTCCCGTCTCTGCCCAGTACTCTGTAGATACGAGGCAGAAAGGTCCACTGATTTCACCATCCACCCAGTCTGTTCCTGGCTTGAGTTCAGGTGAGCACGATTAACATCGCTGAAGGAAGATGGGGCTTTGCGGAGATGGGGCTTTGAATGAGAGAAGGAGGTTTTGGGTTTCCCTACCTAAGAATGAAGCCCAGTGTCATTCCAGTGTGCGTTCATTTTACAGGGACAGATGTTTACTGAGCACAAATTAGCACATCCATTCATGGTCTGTTGTTGGGGTACAAAAATGATAGGACCCAGAACCGTTGTTGGGGCTCTGTAGTATCGTCCAGGGCGTCCTGAACTCCTTCAGGCAGAAGCCCCTGGAAGGAGCTGGAGGAAGCCCTGCAACAGGTTCCTGGCAACCATCAGGTGTCTTCCATCCTGTCCCCAGCTGCTGACATAAACCAACTTTATGAGCCATTGACCATGAGATGCGGCTGTCAACAGACATTGCTGGGGCGTGAAGAGCAGGTGGCCAGGAAGCCAGGAGCCCTGGACTCCAGAGCACAGGCAGTCTCCACCCAGCCCCTCCGCCCCAGAGGTCTCTGTACCCTTCAGGTTCTGGAACAATTATGGCACACCATGCAGTGGGCAACTCAGACCAGACTCTCATTCTCTCTCTCTCTCTCTGCCAAGATCCCAGCAGAGGAGCTGGTAAATATGGTGTCAAAGAATCATGGGAGCTTTGAATTAATACAAGGATGCATACAGGGTAGGGAGGTGTGGCTTCAGGTAGAGGAATCACAAAGGCCCACCGAGCAGTGACACTCGATCGGAACTGAACACAGAGCTTTGGAAGACCCAGTGTTTCCCTAGAGCTCTGCTCTTCTCTGGGCACTTGTCACAGGAGATAACATGGAACGCTGATCCTTTGTCATTCTGTTAGTTTCTCTATGCTCCCAAAGACAAAATACTTAACAATGGACATCAAGTACTTCCAGGTTCACAGGGAGGTGTCTACCATGATCTCGGAAAAGACAGTCTCATGACTCCAAGGTCTGAAGAAGGACTGTGATACTTTCTTTGAGGAGAGAGGTATTGATACACTGAGAACCACATCCTACAGCCTGGTGAGAGGAACCAATCAGGATTGATTTGGTGATAACACATGACCGAAGAAACGTGAAGCTGAAGGACTGTCATGGCACTTTGAGACAGGAGAGACAGAGACAGAGACAGGGAGATGTGGGGACAGTCCGAGATAGAGATGTGGCCCACAGGCTGATTGCTTCAGGGCTGACCACAAGATTCCCCCCCACCCCTTCTGCCTCTGGCACCTCTGCAAAGGTTACAAACCTTGATCACAGAACCAGAGCCGGGAGAGAAGAGCCCTCTCTTGGTAAAAGAGCCCTCTCCTGTACCTATGCAAGCAGTCTGTTGGGATGACACAATCATTAACTCACGTTTTCATTGCTACATGCAACGGATTGGGCGGCCAAAGTCGCGGAAGAACTTTGTTATATCCAAGTGTGAGCTGACAGGGGCTGGGGTCTGCCCAAGCCTTCACCCAGCAGTAGGGAAGGCAGGACCGAGTAGGCCATGGGTGTGTAGGAGGGACACAGGGCTGTGCTCTGCTTGTGCCCCGTAAACCCTGCCTCCTCAAACCACGGGCTATATAGGCCTCACCTGACCACACAAAAGCCCCATGCCTACCATACCCACGTGATTGTGGACTCCCCCAAGCCTGCAGTCTGGCCTCAGTTCCAGCCCGGGATGCCCCATTAGCTGCTCACCCAAGCTGCTAGTGCCTCAGCTAATGGCCCTGCCACCGCACCCTTCTCTCCCTTCCAGCTCACTGCTCATTCTGGGCATCCTCTGGCAGCTGGGTGAGGGGACTCCTGAACCTCAGAAACGACTGGCAGCACCAAGAGGTGAGTCCCTCTTTCTGTGTCTCCTCTCCTCACCAACTATTCCCCAGACTTTCCGGTCTTCCAGCCTAGGCTGACCCCTGAAATCCGTTAAGGTTTGTCCCCCAGGACACTGATGTGATGTGGGGTCTTCCCCGGGACCCTCCTTGACCCCACCCCTCTGCCTGGTGTACCTTGTGTCCAGATCTCGACTTCTCCTCTTCCAAGCTAGGAGTCCCGCTTGTGCTCCACATTGTGGGGAGCAGCTCCTTTGCTGGGGAGTGGGGGAGGGGTGGACTCTAACTCTCATGCCCATATGCCACTTGCCACCTGAACGCTCCCTCCTTCTCTCTCCAGAATCTCAGGAATCGAGAGGTGTCGCACTGTGGGGACAGCACACCTGCATGCTGTCCTCCATTCCACCCAAATTGCTCCCTCCCTTGCAAGAGGTCATGTGGTGCAAAGACGGCGCAGGACTGAGGGGTAGAAATCCTCCTTTCTGATCCAGTGCCCCCCGCCATGGGCCTCCGCTTCCTCACTCGTCTTGCCGGCTGGCTGCTGACACTCCAGGCTGTGGGAAGCCAGAGTGGGGCTCCAGGAACCCCTCCTGCCCTGACCGGGCCTCTGAGTACAAGGAGCGAGGGAATCGCAGGAGCAGGGGCCACCGCCTCCAGCCCCATGGATCTGCCTCCGCAGCTCTCCTTTGCCTTCTACGTGGCCGCCTTTGTACTGGGCTTCCCGCTCAATGTGCTGGCCATCCGAGGCGCGGCGGCCCATGCGCGGCTCCATCTCACCCCCAGCTTAGTGTACACCCTCCACCTGGGCTGCTCTGACCTCCTGCTGGCCATCTCTCTGCCCCTGAAGGCGGTGGAGGCCCTGGCCTGGGGTGCCTGGCTCCTCCCGGCTGCGCTCTGCCCGGTCTTTGCCTTGGCCCACTTTGCCCCACTCTACGCAGGGGGTGGCTTCCTGGCTGCTCTGAGCGCTGGCCGCTACCTGGGGGCCGCCTTCCCCCTGGGGTACCAAGCCCTCCGGAGGCCGCGCTATTCCTGGGGTGTGTGTGTGGCCATCTGGGTCTTGGTCCTTTGTCATCTGGGGCTGGTTCTCGTATTAGAAGCTCCCGGAGGTTGGCGGCACAATAGCACCACCTCCCTGGGCATCAACACACCTGTGAATGGGTCCCCGGTCTGCCTGGAGGCCTGGGACCCCAGTTCCGCTGGTCCTGCCCGCCTCAGTTTCTCTGTGCTGCTCTTCTTCGTGCCCCTGATCATCACAGCCTTCTGTTACGTAGGCTGCCTCCGGGCTCTGGCCCACTCAGGCCTGAGCCACAGGCGGAAGCTGAGGGCAGCCTGGGTAGCTGGCGGGGCCCTGCTCACCTTGCTTCTGTGCCTGGGGCCCTACAATGTCTCCAACGTGGCTGGCTTCCTGCACCCCGGCATGGGAGGCCCCTGGAGGAAACTGGGGCTCATCACAGGCTCCTGGAGTGTGGTACTCAACCCACTGGTGACAGGCTACTTGGGAACAGGTCCCAGCCGTGGGATGCTATGTGCAGCAAGAATGCAAGGACCATCCCAGAAGTAGCAGCTCCTGTCAGGAGGAGGGACACGGAGCCAGAGTCCAGCTGCTCCTCCGGGCTTCTGCCAGAACTGCAGGGCAGCCTTGCCCAGAGCCAGCCTTGCCCAGAGCTGAGGCTGGAGAGGCAGCATCTCGGTCCAGAGCGAGACTGAAGGCTGGGAGCTGGGTGCCAGGCGAGGTGCATCTCCAGTCTCTGTCCTGACCGCCTGTCTGTCTGTCTGCTGGCAGACTACAGCAGTATGGAGGAGGGAAGCTTGTCTAGTCTGGAGATTCTCCACCTGCTGATACAAAGAATTGTCACTCCGGGCAAGACAACGATGCGGTCATACCACTTTGAACTCACAAGGGGGCAGCATTTGAACTGCAAACAGGAGCTCACTAGAAAGCTGCCCAGGACAGTTACAAATAGTGTGAAGTTCCTAGCAAGTGACAGGTACCATGCTGAGTGCTTTACAGTGAGTAATTGTTTCATTTCATCTTCACATAGTGTTCTCTTGTCTGTTTGCTTTTTAAGGGAGCATGTCCCATTATGTTACCCAGGCTGCTCTTAAAGTCCTGGACCCAAGCAATCCCTCCTGGCTCAATCTCTCTAGTACCTGTGCATATAGATGTGTGCTTGGCTCACAGAACTCTGCTGTAGCCAGGTGACTGCTGTACAGGTGGGCAGACACCAGGCCGAGGGGGCTGACACTGACTGAATTCTAGCCTGTGCTTTGCACACCCAGTTGCGGGCCAGTCTTGCTCTGCTCAAGGAAAAGAGCGTTTCATTCTAATTTGAATGAAGAGTGTCTCATTCTAATTTCATCCCTCCAACAGCTGAGCAGCACTTTGGAAAAGGTTACTGTGACCTCTTCTCCCCCAAAGCCCTGCATAAGGTAGTCATGGCCCTAGGGCCAGGTATATCATCTTCATTTCATAAGATTTAGAAATTTCCCAGGCTCTATAGCAGGAAGGGGTTGGATGTGGGATATAATTCTTCTAAGTGAGATCTCCAAATGTCCCCTGACATTTGGAGAATCCAGGGTGCTGGTTAACACCTAGATCGGTGGGGAAGATGAAAGGTAGCACCCCAGCCCACTAGAGGAGCATAAAGAGTAGTTTTAAATGAGACAGGTGTCCGGGCATCTTCTCGGATGACGCTGGACTAGGAACCAGACTTTCACCTCTAATAACAGCAAATTCACCACATACAGGTGCACAAGTATAGCTACATGGCTGGTGTGTACCAATTGGTTTATACCAGTCCTTTCTTTGGGTGCTTAAATCTGTATAAGTACATAGACTTTTGTTTTAGTCAATGATGCACCCCCAGCATCTAGTTAGACTGGCACGCAGTAGATGTTCATGCAATGTTTGTTGAAGGAATGAATGCTCCTAGTAGCACTTCAGCAAAAGTTCTGCTAACCCTGTCTTGTAAATGAGGAAACAGACAGGCCAGAGAGCTTGAGAAATTTCCAGTGGAAGCCAGAAGTAGGCTTGGCCCCTGCACAGTAGTTGTACCCAGGAATTTTAGTAAAAGCACAAACTCTAGCCTAGGGAGACTCACTGCTTGCCCCACTCAGGGCAGAATCACTCTCTGTTTCCATTGAACTGCAGCCCCTGCTGGATGCTGGTTGCTGGATGCCGCTCCAGGTACCTGTTCCTCCCACACGGGGGAGAATAGTTTTCTCATTGGGGCCTAGGGTGCCCTGTAGGATCCACCCAACTTCTGCCCTCCTCCAGCCCTAACCCTTCTGCCAGTTCCTTCCAGAGCTCAAGCTCTGCATGGGTAGCCCTTTGGCCCGCAACATTTTCTGATTCTCTTTGATTTTGCTGGCTTTGTTACACTCCTTCCCGCTCTACCCAACCCCACTATAATCATAATGACAGCAAAAAAAATTCTTTTTTATTCTCAGCTATACTTTTAACAACTTGAGATATATGTATCCTAAAATTCACCCATGCTGAAGTATACAAGTCAAAGAATATTAGCAAATTTACAGACATACATACCCACTGCCATAATTTTAGGACTTACTATTCCAGTAAGATACCTTGCATTCATTTATGGTTCATCTCTGTTTCTGTCCCCTGCCCCCAGGCTAACAACTAATCTACCTTCTGTCTCTAAATTTGCCTTTTCTGGACACCTTGTGTAAGTGGAAGCACGTAAGATATAATCTTTTATGTTTGGCTTATTTCACTTACTATAATGTTCATCCATGCTGTAGTATGTGTAGGTAATTTGTTCTTTTTGATTCTCAAGTAGAATATCATTGTATGCTTGTTTCACATTTGCTTATCTACTCATTAGCTAATGGCAATATTTCTACTTTTTGGCTTCTATGACTAATGCTGTTATGAATATTTATGAGAAAGTCTTTGTGTACATATATGTCTTTATTTCTTATAAGTAAATATCTGCAATGAAATCATTGGACTTCGTGGTAAAATTTGTGTTTAATTTTTTAAGAAACTGACAATTTGCTTTCTAAAGTATCTGCACGGTTGTACATTCTCACAGCAATGAATGAGAGCTCTGCTTTCTCCCCGTCCTTGCCAACACTTGCTATTGTCGCCAATCAGTGGAGAGTTCTTTTGTTCAGTTCAAGTAGAAATCATGAATCAACCAAGTGCAGCTCTGTTAGCAGCTTGTTCTTCAGCTCTGATGGCCCTTGGGCCTTAGCATTAAACCTCAGAACGTTAATGCCAGAAGACACCAGTTGGTTCTAAATGCCAATACTGGATGCCATCTGTCAACTGTCACTTGATCCGACTGCTCTCTGTGAGCTCCTTAGTGTTTATAGCTCTTTTTACAGCAACCACTCTGTACTCACTACTCAGGATACAAATTCCAAGACTGTACTATCTGAGAAATCAATCACAAGTAGATTCACTGGAGTGATGCTTTATTTGGACAGAACAGAGAGATCAGCACACAACAGGAAGTCCTCCTCCTAGACCAGCTTCGGAAGTGTAAGGAGAATGCTGGTCATATAGCAGCAACAGCCCCATGACTGGTCCAAATTCAAGCCAGCAGACAGGTCCACACTCTAGCCTTTGATTCCTCCAAATCTGAGCCTGCCAAATGGTCCCAACTGGTCACAACTCAAGCATTCTGATTGGTTCAAATTCAACTGTATAACTTGGTTCAAATTCAAACGTGGTAGAGCCAAAGCAGATATCTCCCGGGCAGGCATGGGGCATCCAGGATGGTCTAAACCATCATGGAGGCAGTTGTGGGGATATCAGGAGATGTGCCTGTTTGATGGACAGCTGTCCTCTCTCCAGCAAAAAGTGGCAGGGCTGAAACTAGGGAATCTTCCAGAGACCAAGGGTTTGGACAAGTCGGGGATGTTAATAACAGGCCTGGATCCCTTCCAGACCTTTGCTACCTGGGGGTGGTGCCGGAGCCAGCCGGACAAAACAGCGGGGTCGTGAAGTCAAGGGGTGCAGATTAAGAAAAGAGAAGACAGGAAAATGGGCTCGGGAGGACCTCTCAGTCAATACTGAGCAGGCACCCGTTTATTGAGCAGGTTGTATTTATACTTTTTCAGAGGGCCAACATGGCCTCAAAAATGGTTACATTTTATCTTATAGGAGAAGAAAAACAGGAACAAAGCACCCAGGAAATCAGCACACAAACAGGAGAGGGATGTCAACTAGCACACACTTAATTAACTCTATTCAAATTTAGTCTGAACCTACACAGGAACAGGAAGGAAAACAACAAGTAGCCAACTTGAGGAACAGAGGTCAGGGGTCCAAGTCAGAAGTCGTTTACCTTCTTAGTCAGGCATCCCAATGCAGCGATCCAGAGGTCGCAGATCATCTTGGGAGCTGGGCAGCACTGTTTGGCATAGTGCAGATCTCGCAACTGCTAGTTGGTGCAGCACCCAGTGCAGATCTCCAGGCCTGAAAAGTCTCCTCCAGCAGGGTCTGCTCCCCACAGGGTGGGTTCCTTTTCTAGCGAAGGCAGGAGTATGGGGAGCAGAGCCATGCAGGAGAGGAGAGCACAGCCACAGCCAGCTGCAGCTCCTGCCACAGTCACCGGAAGAGTGGTCACAGAGATGCAGGAAGACACTGAGGCAAGCTGT
This sequence comes from Thryonomys swinderianus, assembly GCA_004025085.1. Lineage (NCBI taxonomy): Eukaryota > Metazoa > Chordata > Mammalia > Rodentia > Thryonomyidae > Thryonomys > Thryonomys swinderianus. The sequence continues at coordinate 28,766 of PVIC010014299.1, read as the reverse complement.
CCTAGTTCATACTTAGGGTGGGACCAAAGGAGAAGGAAAGGAAGTGAGGAGAAGTGGGTGAGAGAATTGCAGAGAGAGCCACGCCCCCTCTGGCCATGATGGAGAGGAGAAGGGGAGAGTCAGGAGCTTCTTTCTTCTTGTCTCAGTAGTGTCTGAATTTGTGCTGCTAACTGTTCTAGTGGGTGGGAAATGCTATGCACTGTGATGGGGAAGTATCACAGACGCTTTGTCTCTGATGCTGGCCAGACCTTGGGCTTGAACCTTGGTGGGGATGTTGAAGAAGCTATTTCAGGTTGAGCAAGTTGCTGCCCCATTGTAAGATAAAAGGACTTTGAGATGTAAAATTGTGGGCAGGGTCATGTGCCATTGAAGTCACTGCTACTATCATCGCCACGGGCCACCATCAGCATCGTCTTCACCGCAGAGACAAACCAGCAGCACACCAGGGACTGTGGGCAGGGACAGTATCAGGCTCTGTTCTAAGCATACGACACATATTCATCTGGTCTATGAGCTTATCACCACGAGTACCCCTCTTTAGAGGTGAGACAGGGGGACACAGAGAACCCAAGTCCCTTTCCCCAAATCACAAAGTTAGCAGGAAAGACAGCCAGCTCCGGAGCCCAGCCCCCCGTCATCACATCACGCCTCCTGCCCTTACAAGGCAAGCTGGAAAAGTGCCATTCCAGAGCCGCAGACAAAATACAAGGGGAGGAGAGGGGAGGAGAGGTCGGGGTTGGCTTGGGCCTCCGTGGGGCGTCCAGCTGAGCGGCCAGAGGAGCGAGGCACCCAGTCGTGGAATTTGCTCTGCTCTTTGCATACTGACACGGCCCTGGAAACGGAGCTCAAGGCATCTTTTGTGCTGTTGTTCCACAGCGAGTGACGTCATGGGCACTGCCAGGTCTTTATCATTTCTGCAAATAAATAGCTCCCCCACTCGGTCCGCAGAAGCCGGCAAGGTGCTGCAGGGCAGAGCGCGTGGGTTCTCCAGTGAGCAGGTGAGCATGGGGCACAGGGGCCGGGGGAGCGCGGGCTCCGGGGCTTTCCGCGTTGGGGAAGCACAGGACACAGGGTAAGACAGCAAGGCAGGCAGGCTGACTCTGCGGGGGAAAACTTGGGGACGTGTAGGGTGGCCTCGGTGGCAAGGCGACAGGCTGAAGGGGGGAGACACTCTGGAGGGGGACAGGAAGACACCCCCCAGACCCGGACTACCACCTCCATCTCTGTCTCGCACCAGCGGCCCTGACCATGGAGGCAAACCCAGACCAGTTCTTCTTCCCTGGCAACCACTGGCTCTACTTCTCCGTGTACCTCTTCGCCTTCCTGGTGGGGCTGCCCCTCAACCTGATGGCGCTGGTGATCTTCGTGGGTAAACTGCGGCGCCGCCCCGTGGCTGTGGATGTGCTTCTGCTCAACCTGACCCTCTCGGACCTGCTGCTGCTGCTCTTCCTGCCCTTCCGCATGGTGGAGGCGGCCAGCGGAATGCGCTGGCCACTGCCCTTCATCTTCTGCCCCCTCTCCGGCTTCCTCTTCTTCACCACCATCTATCTCACCTCCCTCTTCCTGGCGGCTGTGAGCGTCGAGCGCCTCCTGAGCGTGGCCCACCCTCTGTGGTACAAGACCCGGCCGAGGCTGGCTCAGGCCGGGCTGGTCAGTAGCATCTGCTGGTTCCTGGCGGCTGCTCACTGCAGCGTGGTCTACGTCACAGAATTCTCGGGAAATTTCAGCCATAGCCAGGGCACTAACGGGACCTGCTACCTGGAATTCAGGGAGGACCAGTTGGCCATTCTCTTGCCCGTCCGGCTGGAGATGGGGGTGGTCCTTTTCGGGGTGCCTCTGTTCATCACCAGCTACTGCTACAGCCGCCTGGTGTGGATTCTCAGCAAAAGCTCCAGCAGGCGCCGGCGCAGGAGGGTGGTGGGGCTGGTGGTGGCCACTCTGCTCAACTTTCTTGTGTGCTTTGGGCCCTATAACGTGTCACACGTGGTGGGCTACGTTCAGGGCAGGAGCCCGACGTGGCGGAGTTACGTGCTGCTCCTCAGCACCCTGAACTCCTGTGTCGACCCCCTCGTCTACTACTTCTCGTCGTCTAGGTTCCAAGTGGACTTCCACGAGCTGTGGAGGAGGCTGACTGGAGGCTGGGGGCCCCGCACTCAGGAGATTAGCGTGGAACTGAAGGCCAAGGACAAAGGAGAGTGGTTGGCACAGGACTGTCCGACCTAGAAGTCCGAGCCGGACCCAAGGAGGGCTTCGGAACAGGTGGCCTTATGGCTTTGCTGAAACTGAGCTCCTCTGGGGCAGGAGGCTACAGCAAGAGCGAGTGCCCGGCGCAGAGCCTAACTCAAGGCAGGCGGGACTGCGCAGCAGCAGGCCGGGACCCAGTGCGGCTCAGGGACAGACCAGCCACCCAGACTTCCTAGGGATGGGCCGAACCTTGAGATCCCTCCTCCCGTCCCATCTTCCTGCCCTTGAGAGGCTGCTCAGGAGGAAAACGAGCCTCCAGGGCCCCAGGCCAGCTCCATGGTTTCCAGAAGGGAAGAGAAAACTTAATGGGAGCGTCCGGCACAGAGAGAGTTGTCCGTGGCTCAGGACGGGAAAGGGCAGGAAGCCAGACTTCAGGGCTGCTCCTGGTCAGGATGTCAAGGGCGGGGTGGGGGTGGGGGTGGGGACAGGGCTCTAGGAATGAGCAAAATCTGCCCTCCCCTTCCCGTGGGCTTCTCCAGAAAGTTTCCATTGCTCAACGAGTTCAGATTTTTAAGTATGCTTATGAGCCATGACAGAGGAGACACGACCCAAATAAACTTGATGGTAAGAAAAAGAAAACGGTCTTTCCTTGTTCTCCTGTTTTTTTCCTTATGGTGGATGTGGGGGAGAGAAACATAAACAAGGAGACTCTGAAGAAAATGGGCTAGACAGCAAGATGCTGAGATGCTGGCGGAGGGTCTGGGTTCGAGAAGCAAAAACAGTAACCAACCTGCCTTAAGGAGTAGTTGGAAGTCACGTCATCTTCTTCTGGCCTCTGAGCCCACATGGTAGGTACTGTCATTATTACTGCTCGGGCGTGAGCAGTTCACGTTCCACCAACTGGCCAGGCCTACTTGCCTGGGCTGCACAGAGTGAATAGGAATTGCCTTGGACAGGCTTTTAAAAACAGAGGCTGTGTGTGGTGGTACATACCTATAATCCCTGCCTCCTGAGAGACTGAGGCAAGAGGACTGGAAGTTCAAGCCCTGCCTGGGCAACTTGGCAAGACTGTGTCTCAAATTAAAAAAAAAAGGCTCATGATATAGCTCATAAAACACACACATACACACACACACAGAGCAAGAAAGAGAGAGAGTTAGATACAGGGTGAGGGAGGGAGAAAGAGAGACAGAGAGGTGGAGACAGAATATAATCTCATTAATGTAAACAAGTACCAAAATTTTCATACATACATACATACATACATATATATATTTTGTTTGTTTGTTTGAGACAGGGTCTCTCTTTGTAGTAGTTCAGGCTGGCCCTGAACTCACTATGTAGCCCAGGCAAGCCTCAAACTCAGCAATCCTCCTACCTCTGCCTCCCGAGTGCTGGGATTACAGATGTGAGCCATCACACCCAGCTTCATATGTATTTTAACATAACATAAAAATGTCCAACAAGCAGACCACAAGTAGGACACAGCTGAGTGAGGGGTGGCCCGGTGGAGAAAGTCTCTTCCCTTAGATCCTAGGACTAGTGGGTGCTGGAGGAAGCAGAAGAAGCTAGACTTAGTTGACTTCAAACCCCGGGAACCTCAAACCACCCTGGGGTCCCCAGAGTTGACACCCCAGCTACCCGTCTCTGACAGTGACCCAGTTCAGTCAACCTTCCAGGGTCAGTGGATGCATTGTGACCAGACAAATGCAAACAGGCTGGGAAGAGAAATCTGACCGAGGCAGGGCAGATAGACCACCTGTGTTAGTACGTCCTCTTCCTAGGAAAGAAATCCTCTTGAAAAAAAACAGATTAATTAAGGTCATTAGCACAGCTGACTTCAGGTTACTACCATAACAGATGGATGTTCTTATGGGTTATTTTCACGGAAATGTCATTAAGTTTTCATTTTCCGCTGGTGAGACAGCTGGTCAGGGTTCCCTTTTCTCAGCAAGGCAACCAGAGTGATGCCAATACCAAGTGTTTGCTCTTGGACAGCTTCACTGCGGAGAGCATTTACTGAGAACCTACCAAGCCTAGATGGCTGGGCTCGGAATTTCAGGGATTTAAATACTAAGGTTGTTAAGCACGTCCTTCCTGGGAAAGTGAGGACTGACTGTGGGTGGGGGCCAGGCTTCAGATGGAAAGAGCTATTACCTCTGCAGAGAGGGAGGCATGAACTATTTCTCTCCCAGGTCATCTGTCCTGCCCGAGGGACGCCCCAGTGACCACTAAGAAGTTGACACGAACATGGGTTCACATAGTTGGAAAAGGAGACAGGTGCTGTTGGGCTCCAGAGTCTCTAGACCGCTGAGACTCCAGCGTGGGTCCTAAAGTTGGTCTGATCCGAAGCTGAGTAGGAGGAGTTGACACCCCACATTTTAAAGAAAGCCACGAAGGACAGGAGTGTTACTCTACTTCCAGAAATTATAGTAAAGAACTAGAGGCACTTCGTGATGCAGCTGTCCCCACTCAGCCCGGCACCACCCTCTCCCAGTGTGGACAAACAGAAGACAGGGAGTGTGGGAAAGACAGAAGTCATCAACCTTTGACACCTGGGTGCTGGGTGGGTGGGTGGGGGGAGCGTTGCAGTTATTTTCTATGTTCCCCACGAAAGCCCAGGGAGAGGGGCTCTTACGATGCAGGGTGGCTCTTAGGGCTGCTGACTGGTTCCTGTGAGCGGGGAGAGGAGAAAGACTGAGGAGGGCTGATGGTGGAGCTTCAGCCTGAGTGAGTCTCCCATGGCCTGGGGATCAGAGCAAGGGTGGAAGTCTTGGGGATCCTGCAAGGGGTCAAACCAGATTGGCTCTCTCAAGACAGAGTCCAGAAGGATGCACATTGTAGCGGCAAAACAGAACCAGGAATGGGGCACCTGACTCACTGCAGACTATTAGTTATTAATTCTGATAATAATTCATATTTCTCCAACTCTGTGCACTGGTGTCCTTTTAGCGAGACTTCTAGGATGCTTTTTATTTTTCCTGTGTAGAACCTTTCTCTCCTGGCTCATGACATTTCAATGGATCATACATGTTGTGTATCTACTGATATGCGTGGCCCTTTGCAAGGACACAAACCACTGTAAGATTTTTGTATTTCTTAACTTCTTTTTTTATTTTTTTGAGACAAGGTCTCGCTTTGTGGTTCTGGCTGGCCCTGAGCTCACTATGGAGCCCAGGTAAGCCTCGAACTCAGCACTCCTCCTGCCTCTGGCTCCCGAATGCTAGGATTACAGGTTTGAGCCACCAAACTGGGCATTTGTGGTATGTGTTACTAATTGCTGGTAGGCGTGAGCCACCACACCTGGTATTGTTGTATGTGGTTACCAGGGATCTAACCACGGACCTTGTGCTTGCTAGGTAGGCGCCAGAACCACTGAGCTAAATCTCTGGCCCAAGATTTTTGTATTTTTTGTGTTTTTAAAATTTTAGTTTTGCTTATTTGTTTTGCCTCCTAAGCACTCATTTTTATCTTTTGGAGATAATTTTCTCCTACTGAGAATCCGAGGATGCCTGGGCTAGAGAAACAGTCTCATCTCACATAGTGAGATAGCCTGTCTTGCTCAACTGAGTTAGGTTTCTTATCTTGCTTCTGTGCGAAAGTCCGCACTCAGGGAGAAGGAGCCAGCCTGAGTCTGAGTCAGGCAGAGTAGTGAGTAAACGCAGTTGTGCTTGTGTGGCTCCCAGCAAAGCAAGCATGTGGACAAAAGAGGTCCACCTGGTCCTCCACTAGGACACCAAGGCATGGTCCTGTTTCTCTGAAAGATATAATGTAAGGATAGAGGTAGAATTGTGTGTGTGCCAAGTCCTTATCCCAAGCTGTGGTGGGTTGAAAATCAGGCTGCATTGCTGAATCATAGTCTTAGACTCTCTAAGCAGGACCAGGAGACTCTGTTTTCCTTGGTCAGCCAAGTTGCTGAGCCCCTGTGAGTTTAGAGCATGAAGATTCTGGAGCACAAAGTTTCTTGGCCATATGCATTCAGTTAATAACACACAAATTTATTTTAATCATATACAAACTCGGTCAACCATATACTTGTTTATAAGTGTGTGTTTTGTTTGTTTTTGGGTTTTGAGACAGGGTCTCACTTCAGGCTGGACTTAAACTTACTATGTATCTCAGGCTGTTCCCAAACTCGTGATCCTCCTGCCTCAACCTCCCAAGTGCTGGAATTATAGGCATCCAGCCTTCCGAGTGCTGGGATTACAGGCATGTGCCACCTCACCTAGTTCTATTAAGCATGTAGGTTTTTTTTTTTTGTTTTTTGAGACAGGGTCTCACTTTGTAGTTCAAGCTGGCCCTGAGCTCACTATGTAGCCCAGGCAAGCCTCAAACTCAGCAATCCTCCTGCCTCTGCCTCCTGAGTGCTGGGATTACAAACGTGAGCCACCACACTCGGCACTGTGGTGCGTGGTACTGATTGCTGGTGGATGTGAGTCACCATGCCCAGTATTGCTGTATGTGGTTACCAGGGATCAAACCAGGGACCTTGCATTTGCTAGGCAGGCGCCGGAATGACTGAACTAAATCTTTGGTTCATATTAAACATGTTTTTAATGGTTTACAAGAGGAACTCTCCCAGAAGGAAATAGATTTCACCAAAACTTAAGGCAGCACAAGCCAAAAAGTCAGGAGGATGGGGAAGTGGGACTCATTTCTGTGTCAGTTTATAAGGAGGGGTGGGTGTTTCGATCCCCAGGAAAGCTACCCAAGCAGTCACTGAGAAACTGGCAAAGAGGTCTCAGGCCGTCCTCACCAAGGGCACCGTGCTGAGGCCCCACAGGCTCGAAGGAGGGCCAGGCTGCCAGCAGAGCACCTGGGGCAGTGCCCCACTCGATGCCTCCCCTGAGGTGACCGTGTCACTGGGACCAGAGCCTTCCGGGAGTGGCCCGAGTGGCCTCGCAGGCTGCGCCTGTGCCCTGGGGCACAGGAGGCGGGGAAGAAGGACTAGAGAAACGGTCGCCTCAGCTCTGTCCCAGGGAGGAGCAAGAACAAATCACCGTCCTGGCAGGCGAAGGCGGAGGGAGAGAGCCAGAATCGTCCGGACGGAGGAAACACAGCATCAGTAGAAGGAGAAAGGTGCCTGGGAGAGAAGTCGGGCCGCAGATTCTGGGAGAGCAGAACTGAAGGGGGAAAGAAGTCCGGGTTGGGCGGACAATGAGAAGGAAATAGAAAGTGCTCAACTTTTGACCATCTTCTGTCTGAGGACTCGATTTCTCTGCGTTAGGAAACCAAACCAAACCAAAAGAAAAAACCCAGCCCCAAAGACATACAGGTAGTTGCGGTGTCTAAAACTTTTAAATATCGGTGGGAACCCTGTGACTTCCCTTTGAGGCCAGTTCTGGGAAACATCTATAGGGTGAAGCAAAACTTGAGGTGGTAGAGGCTCGGGCTCAGGGGAGGGACGCCGAGATCGCGTGCCAGGGGGTGAGCGGGCAGCAGGGTAGGAGCTGGCGACACGGATTAGAAGTGAGAAAGGCAAGCGTTCACCTCCCATGGAAGCGTGGAGCCAGGAGAGTGAAAATGTAGGAGAAGAAACAGGACACAGGAATATTTGGGGGAGGGATGCGTGTTATTGCCTGCGGACTAGAAAGGTACAGTGAGCCCATCAGAACACACGTCCCCTCTTACAGACCACCGGCCTCAGAGATCATGTCGTGATGGACAAAACTGGTCAGGGTACTCTCGAACCCCCCGTGATCTCAGGATGGACATGTGACCCCATTCCAGCCAACCGGAAGCTGAGCCCGCTGGAGGGTCTCCAGGAAAGGTTTTCCTCCACCTCATAAAAGAAAGAGCTCCGTGAGAGGCTGCTCTTCTCCCTTCCTGATTCGCAAGATTTTATTGGTAAGGATGTGACCCTTGGGGCTACAGCAGCCATACTGGGGACATGAGACTATAAATTCAAGGCAGAAAACTAATAAATAAGGTAAAGGAGGAAAAATGGAAAGTGCCTGGGTCCTTGATTGTTGAGCTGGGACCACATGTCTCCAAACTCATTGCTAAGAAATAGATTGGACTACATTTAAATATCCTATATTGCATCTAATAGACCAGTTTAATTTTAATATCCTCCGTCCTATCAGAACTTACCCAGGGACATCTCTTATGTTCAAGCAGTTTAGATCCTAGAATTCTAAACTCTGCCTATTTGCTAAGTAGGAGTTGTGTAATTTTGGTGTTTGCCTAAGCTGTTTTGGCTGGACTCAGGGAAGATTTTCCAGGGTTTTAGTAATTGGCTCTGGCACCATGAAAATGTCAGGGTTCTTCATTCACAAGGGGACCTCTGGGAGCCCACTGGCTGGGGCTACATAAGCACATGATTCTAAGACCAAAAACAAGTGCCGGATGGAATCTTTTCTGCAGCTGGATATCATCTGGCTGACAGATAGGAGCGGAAGCTTGCATTTTTTTTTTTTGGAACTAGGTGGGTTTTTTTGTTTGTTTGTTTGTTTGTTTTTTTAAATCTGCAAACAGATATAGGTAGTTGTCATTTCTAAAATTCTTAAGGTGTGAACCCAGAGCCTTCACCTTAAATTACATTCCCCTGCCCTTTTCTCTTTTTTTTTTTTTTTAAATTTTGAAACAATGTCCCTGTAAATTGTTAAGTTGCCTAGGTAGGCATTGAACTTGTGATCCTCCTGCCTCAGCTTCCCAGCGGGCTGAATGCACGGGTGTGTGCCACAGTGTCTGGCTGGAACCGTGCTTCTTTAAGACCCCGCTTGTTGCTCTGGTTTTTCACTCCACTCCGCAGTGGCCTCTTCTGCTTACTTCTTTTCCGGCTGACCTTTCTTTGCTTCAGTGTGTAGCTTCTGACAGAAGGCAGAGCACTGGTTGCCAGGGGCTGGGGATGGCAGAGAGGGAGGAGATTAGCTGGGAAGACACTCAGGGGACATTAGAGAGCGATGCAAATGTCCTATAACTTGATTATGGTGGGGAGGGGGTCACACAATATGCCAAAACTTACTGAGCTGTGAGCTTAAAATAGATGTATTTCATTTTATGTATATTAAGCCTCAGTAAGATTAATTTGGAAAATACAGTGTTACCTCCTCATGATGCCCATAGTAGATGTGCCCATCCACACCTCGCCTCGACTGATGCCTGCTCCGAACACGTCCTGAGGTGAAGTGGGACACGGCTGTGGGAGTTGCGAGGGCCTATTGACCTTTCAAGGACGTATTTACCGGCCTCTCGTTCTTATTTCAAGGACCTAATCTGCGGAGTGTGTCTCTTGCTCACACGTCTCTAGAGGCCGAGGCTGGCAGGAGGACAGTCCCTGACTCCAGACCTCTAGTCCCTCTGTCTGAAGCCCAACCTTTCTCCTGCCCTTACCCTGGGAGGTGGGGCTTTCTCAGGCTCAGTTCTGTCCTCCCGCACCTTGTTCTCGCTCTCCCAGGCACCCTAGTCCTTGACCATGGCCTTCAAGCTCGATGACGACTCCACCTCTCGCCCCAACCCCGCACTGCTCTGCAAGGGACTGTCAGAACTTCAGTCTCCACCGCATTCCCCGAATCTGATCCCATCACCTGCCTGTTTCGCGTCTATCAATGATAGCTCCACCTACCTGTCTGTCTGTCCAGAAATCCTAGCATTGTTCTTGAAGAAGAAGAAGAAAGAGAAGGAGGAGGAGGAGGAGGAGGAGAGGGAAAGGGAGAAAGAAGAAGATAGAAGAAGAAGAAGAAGAGGAGGAGGAGGAGAAGGAAGATTTAGCTAGGGTTAGTTACACAGGCCTGTAACTGCATACTCTGGGAAACTGAGGCAAGACCGTCATAAATTTGAGCCCAGCCTGGGCAAATTAACGACTTAGAAAGACTGTTTCAAAAATAAAAATAAAAATAAAAAGGATGGGGGATGTAGCTCAGCGTAAATGCCTTGAATTCAATCCCTACCAGTGCAAAACAATGAAAACTTTAGAATTTTAATGATTGTACAGTTAAAAAAAACACATTTCAGGTAAGGGTGTACAGTTCTGTGAGTTCTACCACATACAAATTCTTATAAACATCATCACCACCATCAAGATAACAATTAGAGTGGATCTTCCCCTTCCTTCCCACCACTGGTGACCACAGATCTGTTCCCTGCCATTATGGTTCTGTCTCTTCAAGAGTGTCACATCAATGGAACTGTACAGCTTGTGATCTCCTGAGCTGGTTTCAGACACCATAGTATCTCTGACACTCCTCCTGGTGGATGGGAACCCCGTGAGAGCAGTCACAATGTCCGTTTTTATTTACCACTACAGCTGTCTCTTGGTACCCAAGGGGGCCTTCCAGAGCCTTCCTCAGGGACTAACCCTGCAGTTGCTGAAGTTCCTCATATAAATGGGCACAGTATTTGCATAAAACCTACACAAATCCTCCCATAAGCTTTAGCTCATCTCTAGATGACTTATAATACTTACTACACTGTAAGTGCTGGGTAAATAATTGGGGCCATGTATTGTTTAGGGAATAATGACAAGGTAATGTCTGTGTACTTTCAGTATAGATGCACTATCAAAAATATTTTTCATACACTCCTAATTGAACCCACAGATGTGATCATTTTCTCATTTCTGTATAAATTACCCAACACGCACAGTTTCAGGGAGGAGAGGTTTCTTTGGTTCATGGCCTCTGGGTTGAAGGTGGCACATCATGGTGATAGGATAGCAGAGGGATGGAGGGCAGGAAGCAGGGCAGGGGAGCAGGGCCAGAGAGGCAAGGGGCTGGGCACGGACCCAAGGTCATGTCATTATCATCCACCTAGACACACCCGGAAGTATGCTTTCCTAATGCTCAGTGCCCAAGCTTGTGCACAACTCCAAGGCCAATCAAGTTGACACTTAACGCTTGACTATCCCAGACTGTATATTATATAGTCACGTGAGTGCCCAAGGCTGGACATAGCATGGAGTGGATATTTAGTACTTGATATGCATAAGAATAATAAAAATGAGTCTCTCTGATTTTCTCCTACTACAAAGTATGCTACAAGGAACATCGTTTGACATATATGCGTGTCAATTTGTGCATCTCCTAAAGTAATGCCATGGAATTGATCGCTATACAGATTCGAAGTTTTGATATGCATTAACAAGTTACCTGCTCTGGAGAATCAGCACTCTCTTCTTCAACAGTGTATAAGAGACCCAGGAACCCTGCCAATAAGAGAAAAATATTGTATGTTAAGTTTTTGAAAAGTTGAAAATTTAGTAATTCAGTGTGTTAGTTCACTGGAGAAATGGTGCCAGTAGCAGATATGTATATCTCCATGGGAAATAACTGCAGTTTGAGTTCAAAGGTTAGTCTGTTGGCAAAGCAGGAAGAGCCAGTGTTGGAGATGAAGTCAGAAAGCAGCCTTCTGGTGGCCTATCTCCTCCAGGGGAGGTAGTTTTGTTCTATTTAAGCCTTCAACTATTGGATGAGGCCCACCTACATTCTTCTTTGCTCTGAGACCACTCATTTAAATGGTATCCAAAAACATCTTCCTAGGAACACCCAAAGTAACATATGACAAAAGAGCTGGGCACTGTGTCCCAGCCAAGCTGACACCAGCACACTCAGGACTATTTTAATTCTGTTCTCCCTGATAAAAGATTGGGCAGAAAATATTTGCATATTTTATACAGTCATTTGTATTTCTACCAATAATTTTTTTATTTGACTTGTAATTTGACTATAGCTTTGGGGAAAGATAATTTTCTTTTATGTTAATAGTCATTTTCCCCATAAGTTTTATATATATTTTTGAATTTATTTGCTCTTTATTGGTATATTGTACATACACATCATGATCACACTCAATATTGAAAATTTATACTAGTATATAACATGATTTAATTCTCACTTTTTCCCATTCCCCTACCCACCCCACAACCCCTCACCCCTTATATACATAAGCTTTGTTTCCCATTTTTTTATTACCATCACATATTTTCTTACTCCTCATTACTCATCCCTCTATCCCATTTCTCTTTGAATATTTTCTCTTTCACAACATCCATCATCCATTCTAGAACTCATTTACATCTTCAGTTTCTCATACCAGAGAAAAGATATGATATTTACACATCTGTGACCTGTTCACAACCCAAAAGCCCATCAACTGGAGACTGGATAAAGAAGATGTGGTTTTTCTACAAAATGAAGTATTGCCCTGCCTTAAAGTTTTAAATTTTTATGTGCTCAAATTTGTCACCATTTTTTGGTGACTTCCACATTTACATCATGACAGGAAAACCCCTTCTCACAAGGTATAAAATTATGTAAGATCTATATAACTCTAATAAGTTTTAAAAACATACAGGATCTTTAATGCACTTGGTTTTATTTTTTGTCTTTTAGTTTTAATTCTTCAAAACTGTCTCAAAAATAGTTTTTCTTTTCTTTTTTGAGATAGGGTCCTGGTTTGTAGTTCAGGCTGGCCCTGGGCTCACTATGTAGTCCAGGGAAGCCTTGAACTCGGCAATCCTCCTCCTCTGCCTCCTGAGTGCTGGGATTACAGGCATGAACCATCACGCCCAGCATTGTGGTATGTGATACTGATTGCTGGTTGGCCTGAGTCACCACACCTGGTATTGTATGTGGTTACTGAGGATTGAACCAGGGACCTTGTGCTTGCTAGGCAGGCGCCAGAACCTGAGTTAAATCTCTGGCCCCTCATCAATATTTATTAAGCAGTCTATCTTGTCCCACACTTAACTAGAAAGACTTAACAGGAAAGTATCATTTTTAGCCATCTGAATTAGAAATATAATGTTAAAGATTCAAATATCTGTCATTAAAAAATGTGCCTAGAAATGGACACTCATAAAAAATGGATAGGAATATAAATTACTGAACATTTTCAGCAAGGTAACATGGGAAGACCTCTCAAAAATTTTAAAACTAGCTGGGTGTGGTGGCTCACGCCTGTAATCCCAGCACTCGGGAGGCAGAGACAGGCAGATTGTTGAGTTCGAGGCTTGCCTAGGCTACATAGTGGTGAGCTCAGGACCAGCCTGAACTACAAAGCAAGACCCTGTCTCAAAAAAAAGTTTTTTTAAAGCTAGGGCCAGAGATTTAGCTCAGTGGTTCCCGTGCCTGCTTCACAAGTGCAAGGTCCTGAGTTCAATCCTGGTAACCTCATACAATACTGGGCATGGTGACTCACACCCACCAGCAATCAATACCATATACCACAGTGCCGGGCATGGTGGCTCATACCTGTCATCCCAGCACTCGGGAGGCAGAGACAGGAGGATTGCTGAGTTCAAGGTTTGCCTGGGCTCCATAGTGAGCTCAGGGCCAGTCTGAACTACAAAGCGAGACCCTGTCTCAAAAATAAATAAATAAATAAAAATAAAAATTAAAGCTTATCTTTTTTTAGTAAGTGAAGTTTATTTGTACATTTTAGATATACACAATGCTCACATTCATCATAGGGAAATTGTGCCTGTTCATGATACGTTCTGTTTTTCCCTCCATATCCCTACTTCCCCTTTAACCCCTCTTCTCCTCTTTATTTACAAAAGCTTTTTTTTCCATTTTCCATTCTTTTCTCATTTTCTTTTCCTTCCCCTCCTTTCCTTTCTCAGTTCCTTTCCTTTCCCTTCTCTAGTTCTGCTACCCATTTGAAAATTTTCTTCCTATTTTACAGTATCTGTTAAACATTTTGGTCCTCATGTACATTTTCAGTTTCTCACACCTGAGAAACAACACAGTATTTACATATGTGTGTCTGATTTATTTCACTTAAGAGTATGGTCTCAAGGTGTATCCATTTACCTAGAAATATCTCAAGCTTCTCCTTCTTTATGGCTGAGTAGTATTCCATTGTAGAAAAAAACCCACATCTTTTTTATCCATACATGGTTGATGAGCATTTGGGCTGTTTCCAAGATTTGCCAATTACAAACTGCTGCTATAAACATAAGTGTGTGTATATATGTGTGTGTGTGTGTGTGTGTGTGTGTGTGTATCTATATCTATATAACTGTAGTATGATGCTATTAATTCTTTTAGAAATATACCAAGAAGGGAACTATCTGGGTCAAATGGAACCTCTAGTTTTAGTTTTTAGAGGAATCTCTACACTGATTTCCACACTGGCATCAGCAGTGGAGAAGGGTTCCTTTCTCCCCACAGCTCAGCCAGCATTTGCTGTTGGTTGATTTGCTGATAATAGCCATTTCTTCTGGAGTGAGGTGGAATCTCAGCATTGTTTTAATTTTTAAAGCGTAAACGTTTGATCTCATAGTCATTTATGTATTGCCAAATCCAGACTTCTGGGGAAGGGAAGGACTGGTGCCCAAGGGCAGACCTCATGCTCAGGGAAATGCCGACTGCAGCCCTGGCATGACTGACGACACCAGACTCCATCCCGGCCCCTTGGGGGTGTCTGGCCCAGGCTTACCATCATTCTTCTGACCTGATCACCCAATGAAGTTAAAACACAGTCACAGGTATATCCTAGGGGACCTGACTTTAAACTTGTGACCTACTGTCAATAAAAACTGAAAACTATTTTGCAAACAATACAGTTCATTTCTCATGAACGCTGTTGTACAATATGAACATGTTAAAAATAGTTAACATTTTACCAAAGAGGTTTTTACAATCTCATTTTGGGTTTCATGATTTTTTTTTAAAGTAGACTGAGGACCAAGATCTGGGTGGTCCTGGCCTCGGGAGACCCTGTTGGGAACACCAGTCATCTTTCTATTGCCCGACATCTGAACTTCTCATTGAGGGCATTGCGCATGTAAATCTGGGAGGGCCGTAGAGCCCATTTCCCACTAGAGATGTTGATGATGCTGGGACCTTGTTCCTGAGCATCCTGACGCCTACAGCAAACCAATGATGTGCATCTGCCCCAAATCCTGAATCTGATGTTAGAGGTACAAAGAATGCAAGAGAGTGGAAAATAACTTCCAGCGGTGGAAGTAGTGGTAGTGTAGGATGGAGCCCTGCAGCTCAGAGTTCGGTGCTTGTGTTTCATGTAGGGGAGTCTTATGTACTCAGTGCCTTGGGCGAGAGGCATGACTTTTAATCCCACCCTGTATGCACAGATTCCTGTCTTCTTACAGCCTGATTCTCTAGCTCTCCTGCCAAATCTCCATGCTACCCAATATCTTATCATTAAGTCCCCAAATTAGCCAGCATTGGCCTCTGTTGCAGTAATTAAGAGCTATCAGTGAGATACCAGCCCAGTGTGGTCATTAAGAGCCAAGAAAGCCTGCATACTATTGAGAGATGTGCAGCCCATCAATAATCAGAAAAAAAGCCTACAAGAAAATAGCACAGAGACATTGCTCCATGTTCATTTGACTAGCCAGCTCTCACAGCTGGATAAGACTCAGTAGGTGGGGGAAGGTGGTTCTGAGGGAAGGTGGCTGCTGCCTGGCTGGTATGCCTTCTTCTTTTGTATGTATACTTTGGTCTGACATGCTCAACAGCTCAAGAGAAGAAAAGCTCGTGGCTACATGGCATGTGGTGTGCTGCTTGTGGGCTACATGGACTACCTTGCTGTAATGGAAAATTGCAAAGTCAGCTTTCCAGTCACTGGAATGCAGTATCTGACATCCACAATTTAGAAGAGGGGAGGTTTGATTCACGGTTTCCAGGCATTCAGTCCATGGTAAGTTGGCTCCAAGGCAGGAGCATTGTGGTAGAAGGGCATACTGGAGTAAAGCTGCTTAGTTCCTGGGAGCAGGGAAGCAGAACAGGGAACTGGTGCCAGAGAGAAAGGGCAAGGGACCAGATAGAGATTCCAAGGTCATACCTTGGGAGCCACCCAGATATACTCAGAAGCGTGCTTTCTGTACCTCTGCCTGTAATGTCCCAAACTGCTCCCACCTCATACTCTCTTTGCTTGCAGGTGTCTCTTCAAACACTACCCTCAAGCCTTCTTGGGCTGCACTTGCCTCTGCCCCTTCCTGTTCTCTTCCAGTCTGTCTTTCTACTCATCCCAGCCCTGGGTGTTATGAGATCTACATGGCCTAACTTGCTATGATAGAAGAGCAGCAGTGTGGGCCCAGCCCTTGCTCATTGCTAGCTCTCAGGAAGTACTGACCAGATGGATGTACCCATATGCCAACCCTGACTTTCCCAGATTATTGTTCTTATATAGCATTGCTATACTCACTGATGGACACATCTCAGAGTCTGTTCTAACTGGTACATAGAGACTTGATTCTTTCTTTGTAGGATATACATCCTATTGCTACTATATAGATTCTCTATAAATTTAACTGCAACCAGGGCCTTTACTGATGCACATAGGTTGTTCATCCTCTTTTATTATCACAAAGCAAATTACAAAACAACAAACCAAAACACTGTGATGAACATACAACTCTGTGCATAATAAATCAGTAGATGTCAGCCTGTTGGGTCAAATAGTACATGTGTTAGTTCTGTATCACTGTGGCAAAATAACCTGACATAGACTAAAGGAGGAAAGGTTGGTTTTGGTTTGTGGTTTCGGCTCATGGTTCGTTGACTGCGTTGCTTTTAGATCTGTGTCAAGGGTGAAATATCATGGCAGAAAGACATCATGGAATGAAATAGCTCACCCCATGGCAGCTAGAGAGTAGCAAGAAAGAGATAGAGAGGAAGGGGTCAAGGACCAGATATAGCACCTTTGCCTCACTCTCTACAACCAGGCCCCACCACCTAAGTTTCCATTGCCTCCTAAAAATGCCATTAAATTGTAATGTCTTTAATGGATCATGTTCTGCCAGCCCTGCCTAGGGACCAGGGAACACTGGAGAGCTGTCGGGCTGGCTGCTATGACTCTTTCCAACTTTCCAGTCTATCTTGGGTCCTACATTGTGTCTCAGGAGTTAAGGCTCTTCCAGGAGAGCAGTCAAAGCTGGCGGTCATGTGCAGTGTTGCTGAGTGCCCCGAACGGGTGCATGGACACCTTGCTTTCCTATTTCTCCTCCTATGTGTGCACAAAGCCTTTGGTAGAGAACTACAGAGGCTGTAGAACTGGCAGAACTTGCTGTTGGCAGGATGCAGAGGAGCCAGAGAACCAGCCAACGAGAGAAGTGGGAGCTCAGATGTGGCTAGTGCCAGCTCCACGAGAGAGCAGTGAACTACTTTGGTGTGATCTTTGCAGGGTGGAGAGGACTCAGAAAGGGAGGTTGGGATCAGAACTGCAGTGAGTTCTTTTTCGCTAGCAAAAGAGGAAAAGAAATGTTGGCATCTCCACTCCAAGCCCTTCCCTGAGTGAATGTCTTCACTCTATTGTTTGGAGTGTGAAACATTATTTATTTATTTATTTAGAGACAGGGTCTCGCTTTGTAGTTCAGGCTGGCCCTCAGCTCACTATGTAGCCCAGGCAAGCCTCAAACTCAGCAATCCTCCTGCCTCTGCCTCCCGAGTGCTGGGATGACAGGCGTGAGCCACCACGCCTGGCACTGTGGTATGTGGTATTGATTGCTGGTGGGCATGAGTCACCATGCCCAGCATTCTATGTGGTTATGGGGATCGAACTCAGGACCTTGCGCTTGCGAGGCAGGCGCCTGAACCACTGAGCTAAATCTCCAGCCCCTGGAGTGTGAAACATTAATGGTTGGTGTCTCTTCATTGGAAACCTCAGACCCTTGCATCTAGGAATATCAGAGTCTTGAATTCCTTATTTTGCCCTTATAGAAAGTGGTGTCAGCCACTCACCTACCACAGAGCTCTTAGTTCTGTCCTTGGCCCTAACTCAGAAGCATGTTCCTGGGGCTGACTTAGCATCTCCACACAAACAGGTCAGGGGCACAGGATGGAATCTTTCTGGGAATTTGAAGAACCAGCACCAAGCCACAGCCGATGGCAGCACAGGTGCACAAACCGGGTGACCAAAAGTGTCACAGAGAAGAGTCTAGGCTGGTGTGGAGAAACCTGGTCAGGATTCTCTGCAGCTATGTCCTATTGTTTTTGTATCTTCCTTTCCCTTGATAAGTCTTGCTAAAGATCTGGCATTTGTCTTCATAAAGCCAAGACCCTTTCCCTTTCATTAATTTTAATCCTGTTTTTATTTAACTTTATTATTTCAGCTGCTTCTTTTTAAACTTTTATAGTTGGATGTTCACTAATTTTAGATTTTCTTCTGACTGTATCCTAGTGTGAGCATTTAAAGCTACAGATTTCCTTCTAATAACAACTTTCATTGAATGCCACAAAGTTTTATTGACACAATTTCATTAGTTTGACTTCTAAATAGGTTCTAATTTCTGTATGATTTTTTCTGTGGCTCTTAAGTTTAGAAATGAGTCTTCATTTTAAGCATTCATTCTCTTATTCATTTCTAATTATGTTGCACCATAGTCAGAGAATATTATTTGAATGATATCAGTTCCTTGAAAGTTGTTGAGAGTTACTGTTTGATCTAGAATGTAATTGATTTTCTAGTGTTATAGGTGTGAAAAAAAGAAACATTTTGCAGTTGGTGGGTATCTTCCCTCTAAATATCTAAGATGACACTTGTTAATTTATAGTGTTCAAATTCTCATAACTTTTACATACTTTTTTTTTTTTTTTTGGAGACAGGGTCTCACTTTCTAGTTCAGGCTGGCTCTGAGCTCTCTATGTAGCCCAGGCAAGCCTCGAACTCAGCAGTCCTCCTGTCTCTGCCTCCCGAGTGCTGGGACTACAGGCATGAGCCACCATGCCTGGCAACTTTTACATACTTTTTACTCTACTGTTGATAGCAGTTCCACAGAGAAGTGTGTCATATATATTTTGTATGGTATGAAGGTGAATTTGACTTTCTTCTTATAGTTCTCTCTTCCTGGTAATTTTGACCTTTCATTTTACCTTAAAATTGATTTTGTCTGATGGTAGTATAACCATCACCAGCTTGTTTGGAGTTATTATTTACTTATTCACCTTCAACAAATTCTTTTACATTCCACCTTCCATATCCTTATGTTTCAGATGTATTTTTTAAACTTTTTTTCTTTTAGACAGGGTCTCTCTTTGTAGTTCAGGCTGGCCCTGAGCTCACTAGATAGCCCAGGCAGCCCTTGAACTCACAGCAATCCTTCTGCCTCTGCCTCCTGAGTGCTGGGATTATAGGCATGAGCCACCACACTCAGCATTGTGGTTTGTGGTTACTGGGGATTGAACTAGGCACCTTGAGTTTGCAAGGCAGACACTGGAACCACTGAGCTATATCCCTCTTCGATGTATTTTTATAGACAGAAAATGGAGTGGTTGGATTTGTTTTGCAATTTGGGTAACAATTTGATGATATTTATCTTTTATCTATAGCATTTTGATCACTTATGTTTACCTGACAATTTTCAGTGTATTTGTGTTTATCTCTATATCTTATAACACTTTTGTTGGCATATACCACATCTTAAAATATGCATGTGTACCACAAATGGCCAAATAATAAGTGTACATATCAAATAAATTGCCAGAAAATGAACATTTAAGTAAAAAACAAAAAACATCTACCATCTTGTGTTCTTTACTTTCTTTGCCTTTTAACAGTTATTTTTGCTTTCTTGTTGCCTTTTCTTGGCATTTTTACGTTTTGTTTTTCATTTCATTTCATTTATTTCTCCACCAATTGGAGAATCTATGCTATTACTTTAGACACTAATGTGCAAAGTTTCTCCATTGGTCCTTCCCTCCCTTCTTTTTACATACTCCACATTGAAGAAAAAGCAAATTTTAGATGGCTTGGAACTATGTGAATCAAGTGTATCTGTTTTCACGGTGTGGCCTAGAGTCCTCTCAGAGACTGGAGACAGACCCAAGGGTCTGGGCGGTCAAACTGTTTACATAATGATATTGAGATGCTGATTGCTTTCTGTTACTCCCATTTTTTTCATGAACAATGTAAAGTGGAGTTTCTCAGAGGTTAAGTTAGAGGTGGTATCACGACAAATAGGATGCAGAGCAAACATGAGAACACAGCTGTCTTCCAGTAAGCCAGATACTAAAGAGATCTGCAAAGTGGAAAACTATGCCACTCTTCTCACAATGTTTTGAACATATAGTTATTTTTATAAGAATATATTATTTCTATAATATGGTTTTATGATTATGATCATTTAAAAATAAATGTGTATTTCAGATGTTTCTCTTTCAATTTTTAATATGATAGTACCACTAGATTTTTTTTTTTTTTTTGAGACAGGATCTCACTTTGTAGTTCAGGCTGGCTCTGAGCTCACCATGTAGTCCAGGCAAGCCTCGAACTCAGCAATCCTCCTGTCTCTGCCTCCTGAGGGCTGGGATTACAGGCGTGAGCCACCACGCCCAGCCCACTAGATATTATATACATAAACAAAAGTTTGGGGGGTCCTCAATAATTTTTTTTTTTGAGACAGGGTCTTGCTTTGTAGTTCAGGCTGGCCCTGAGCTCACTATGGTGCCCAGGCAAGCCGCCGCAAACTCAGCAATCCTCTTGTCTCTGCCTCCCGAGTGCTGGGATGACAGGCGTGAGCCACCACACCCGGCACTGTGGTATGCGGTGTTGATTGTTGGTGGGGGTGAGTCTCCACACCCAGCATTGTATGTGGTTTCCGAGGATCGAACTCAGGACCTTGCACTTGCGAGGCAGGCGCAGGAACCACTGAGCTAACCCTCCAGCCCCCTCATTAATTTTTAAGAATATAAAAGGGCTAGGCCGGAGGGTTAGCTCAGTGGTTCCAGCACCTGCCTCGCAAGCGCAAGGTCCTGGGTTTGATTCCCGGAAACCACATACAATGCTGGGCGTGGAGACTCACGTCCACCAACAATCAATACCGCATACCACAGTGCCAGGCGTGGTGGCTCACGCCTGTCATCCCAGCACTCAGGAGGCAGAGATAGGAGGATTGCTGAGTTCGAGGCTTGCCTGGGCTATATAGTGAGCTCAGAGCCAGCCTGAACTACAAAGCGAGACCCTGTCTCATAAAATAAAATAAAATAAAATAAAATAAAATAAAATAAAATAAAATAAAATAAAATAAAATAAAATAAAATAAAATAAAATAAAATAAAATAAAATAAAAGGGCTGTGTGGTGTACAAGTTTGAGAGCTGCTGATCAAGTTGCTATTTTGCTAAATGTAATTGTGCACATGTGAAACGTTCTGCTACCAGGTAATTTTGGGGAGATGATGTACTAGGGATTGAACTCAGGGCCTTTATACTGAGTCACATTCTCATCCTGTCTTCCTTAAAATTTTGACTCAGAGGGCCGGAGGGTTAGCTCAGTGGTTCTGGCGCCTGCCTCGCAAGTGCAAGGTCCTGAGTTCGATCCCCGGGAACCACATAGAATGCTGGGCGTGGAGACTCACGCCCACCAGCAATCAATACCACATACCACAGTGCCCAGCGTGGTGGCTCACGCCTGTAATCCCAGCACTCGGGAGGCAGAGGCAGGAAGATTGCTGAGTTTGAGGCTTGCCTGGGCTACATAGTGAGCTCAGAGCCAGCCTGAACTACAAAGCAAGACCCTGTCTCAAAAGGAAAAAAAAAAAAAAAATTTTGACTCAGGATCTCACTAAATCACTAAGTTGCCCAGGGTAGACTTGAGCTTTCAATCTTCTTGCCTCAGTCTTCCCAATTAGGGGATTACAGTTGTGCACCACCACACCCAGCTTCTCAGCATTTAATAATTCCAAAATTTGTAAAATTACAGTGTCATTTAAACTTTCAGGGACATGACTTTAAAGTCTTCCTGGCCAAATTAAAAAAAATATATTGTTAACTATGAGGCTTAAAACCCGAACATACTTCTTCCTGCGCTAAAGTAGCAAAGCTGGTTTGGATACTCAATGTGCTGCCCAGACCTGCCTGTTTATCACTTTAAGCTTGTTGGAAATCTTGTTTTAAAGATTCTTTAACCGGGAGTTTTTCTTCCTGTTTCAAGGGGAAAGATTTCCTGTGCATTTAGGTAATGTTATTTTGATCCAAGGCAGGGTTTCTAATCTTACAGGTTTTAACAACCAGAGGAAGAAGAAAGGTCTAAATTAACCATACCTGCCCAGTAGCTTCATGAAAGATGTAGATACATTTGGTTCCTACCAGCAAAGATTAAAGAAAGCTGCCAGGGTAGAAGTTTTAAATTGATTTAGTGTGCTTTATTTTGGAAGGAGGATTCACAAAGTCTCAGTAGTTACTCCACTTTTATGGTTCTACTACTTGATAGCACATAATCCATAAAATCTGGCTCAACACAATTACAGTATTTGTGCTGTGGTTGCTGGCAAAGCAGAAAACTACATCAAAAGAAAAAAGGGAAGTTTGGCAGTAACATCAGGTTCTACTACTTGATAGCACATAATCCATAAAATCTGGCTCAACACAATTACAGTATTTGTGTTGTGGATGCTGGCAAAGCAGAAAACTACATCAAAAGACAAAAGGGAAGTTTGACAGTAACATTCTGAGACCTGGCTGGTTTTCAGGTCAGTTCTGAGGAGGGTGAAGAATGTGAGGTTGGATTATATAAACCACGAGGTATCTTTCTCCTAAGATACAACGCTTCACAGATTTGTGCTACGTGACAACAACAAAAAGAGTAAGTTGTTTAGTGCTTGCGGTTTGTGTTCTGTTCAACAAGTATCATTTGGTATAGATGAGATTATACTAGATATGCATTTCCAAAACCTCCACTCTAGCCCAGGGTAGTGCCATATCGCGTCCATCTCAGCTACTCAGGAGGCTGATGTGGCAGGATCACTTGAACCCACAAGTTTGAGACTCACTTGACCAATGTGAGGAAACCTCCATCTCACAGAAACAAAAAAAAAAAACGAAGTCCATTCTCCTCTCACGATCGAGGACAAGGAGGAAGAAGTGGGTTCCCAGGACCTAGGAAGGATCTGAGGTGAGAACTGAAGTCTACAAAGAGAGGGAAGAGAGAGACTTTAAGGAAGAGGAGGGAGGTGCCAAGCAGCACTCCCTCACAGAAGCTGGACTCTCTGCCAGGGATCAGTGGGCAGAACCTGCAGTTACACAGTGACTACAGCCAACCCCAGAGGCCTCCATGGAGAAATGCAGCAGTGGAACCAAGCAGTGGACTGCAGCGGCTGTTATCGGGATTCAGATCTCACCCAGGAGAAAGTGACTGGGTGGCAGCCATCTTGGAGAGGGGCCAACTGAGCTCAGAACTCAGAACAGCTGTGGGAAGACTCCATTTAGTGGCTTCCAGTGCAGAAGCTGAGGTTAGCTCAGCAGGAGAACAGGGTATAGAGTGTAAGACTCACATAACCAGAGTTACTCCATGTTATGTTATTTCTTGCCCCTAGGCAAACAAAGCCTCAGGAATGTGACCTTTCACCTAACTACCTGCACAATGCCCTTGTACGACCTTGCCTGCACAACCTTTCCCAAAAGGTGAAACTATCTCCCCGGAATGTATGGGATGTATTGTAAAGATAGTTTTAAATTGTAAAACTGTTTTTTGATCTGTTAAGATGTTTTGTTAAGATAGCCAAATTGAAATCTATCTATCTATCTATCTATCTATCTATCTATCTATCTATCTATCTATCTATCTATCTATCTATCTATCATCTATCTATCTTGTCAGGCATAGTGGCTCATGTCTGTAATCCCAGCACTTGGGAGGCAGAGGCACGATTGCTGAGTTCCAGGCTTGCCTGAGCTACACAGTGGGCTCAGTGCCAGCCTGAGCTATAAACTGAGACCCTGTCTCAAAAAAAAAAAAAAAAAGATAGCCAGACTTTTGTCCTTGCAGCAGTTTTACCCCATTTCTGTAACCCCCCAGTTTTTTCTTTAAAAACCCCTTACAGCTTCAATTTGGTGCTTCACTTCGCTAGGAAGTGGGGTCCATGTACGTAAGTAAACTTCTACCTTTTAATTTCTGTGGTGTGTCCCGGTATGGAATTATCTCTCGCTCTGTGGCACTACATAGAGTTTAAACTGACAGAAGACATGGCCTGTGGCAAGTTCAAGGAATCCTGTTCCAGCCTCATAGCAGAAACCTAAAGGGGCAGCTGGCTGGGGTTATCCACTACCCCACCGTGAAGTTCCAGCCTGCTTGCTGGGGTTAATCAACCTGGCTTTGGAATTTGTTTGACCACATTGCTTAACAGGGACAGTGGAGACATATTTTGAATTGGACATTTTGAAGTTTTAATTTTTTTTTCTTTTTATTCCCCCCTTTCTAGTTCTTCCTTTTTTTTTTTTTTTTTTTTGAGACAGAGTCTTGCTTTGTAGTTCAGGCTGGCCCTAAGCTCATTATGTAGCCCAGGCAAGGCTCAAACTCAGCAATCCTCCTGCCTCTGCCTTCCAAGTGCCAGCACACCCCACACTGTGGTGTGTGGTAATGATTGCTGGTGGGTGGGAGTCACCACGCCTGGTATTGTACATGGTTACCTGAGATCAAACTCAGGATCTTGCACTTGCTAGGCAGGTGCCAGAACCACTGAGCTAAATCTCCAGCCCTCTTCTTCCTTTGTTTTTTTTTTCTTGACTGTTTGGCATAGTTTCTAGTTTCTTGTTATTGTTGTTGTTCTTTCTGTTCATTTCTATTTTTTCATTTTCTTTTTCCCACCTGTCTTCTTCACTAGTTTCCTCAAGTTTTTCCTCCACCCTTGCTACTGATCTCTTCCTCTTCTATTTCTGTTTTTTACTCCCTCACCCCTTTTAAACCTTCTCCCCTAAGGGTAAAAATGCCATATCAAGAGCAACAATTTATGATTTTCTGGCTGTATTTGATGTTATTGTTGTTGTTCATTATACTACTTTCGCCAAGGTGACATAATTGTGCTATGCAGTTGTATACCCAGAGTGAGACTGCTTAAGGATCATTAAAAAAAGAAAAGAAATGCCAGGCATGGTGGCTCACGCCTGTAATCCCAGCACTCGGGAGGCAGAGGCAGGAGGATTGCTGAGTTCCAGGCTTGCCTGGGTTACATAGTGAGCTGAGGGCCAGCCTGAACTACAAAGCCAGACCCTGTCTCAAAAAAAAAAAAAAAAAAAAAAAAAGAAAGCCCTATAGGCCAGTACTAAAAAACTGGTAACTGGGCTAGTACACAGAAATTTCTCATCCCTAATAAATTGAAGAGGGAGGATCCCACAACAGAATCAAAACCCAAAAGCTGGATATATCTGGAAGATGCTTCCTAAGGCATTTCCTAAGGGTTCTGAATATTGACAATGAAGCTATTCGCCATAAGCAATTGACAAACATCAACTCAGGAATCAAACTTTAAAAAACTAGAAAACAAGACACTTTAAGAAGACGCAAACCCCATAGAGGTCGATCTCACCAAAGGCAAACCCCAGGGGCAATAAAGTGGAACAATCTGAAGCCACCCACCTGGACTCTCTGAAGTGATAAGAGCATAAGTAAAAAGCAGATGAATGAGGCTCTAAAATGTAAGTGTGGAAACTCAGTAACAAGTGTGCATGTTTATCATGTAGGACATTAATATGGATATTAGCATTTAATCGTATTTCTGCAGTTATTTAATGTTGATGTTTCCATGGCCCCATCTTGTTTCTCCCTCACTGAATTTCCTAATTTCTTTGACAAGGGCAACACTAGTTTGGAATTTAAGTGCATTCTTCTTATCTGTTAACGTCCACTTTGCATTTGAGTCTCAAAACGCTGTTTGGTGTTCATCAGGATTTTTCTCCAACATCCATAAATATCATTTAGTTTTAGTCGGCCTGTAACAAGCTATTTTCCACTCCAGATTTTGCCTTTGATTTCTATAGATCTCATCATCGTCTTTTGTTTGTCATATTATTCTATCATATTAATAAACCAAGTTTAATTTTTCCATTTTATTAAGACATTTAGATAATTTTCCATTTTCTTGTCTTTTCTTGTCTTTCTTTCCTCTTTCTCTCTTTCTTTTTTCCTCCCAGCACCTAAGCATTACTCAGGGCCTTCACACTGAGCTAGATCCCCAGACCTTTTGAAACATTCTTTTTTTTTTTTGAGACAGGGTCTCGCTTTGTAATTCGGGCTGGCTCTGAACTCACTATGTAGCCTAGGCAAGCTTCGAACTCAGCAATCCTCCTGTCTCTGCCTCCCAAGTGCTGGGATGACAGGCATGAGCCACCACGCCTGGCACTGTGGTATGTGGTATTGATTGTTGGTGGGTGTGAGTCTCCACGCCCAGCATGGTATGTGGTTACCGGGGATCGAACTCAGGACCTTGTGCTTGCAAGGTAGGTGCTGGAACCACTGAGCTAATCCTCCGGCCCGAAACATTCTTTATTTTGAGACAAGATCTTTCTGGATCACTAAGCTGCTCAGATGACTTGCAGTCCTCCTGCCTCAGCCCCCAGAATGCTGAGATTATAGGTGTGTGGCACCATACCTGGCTTAATTTCCCACTTACCACCAGTATAATCAAGGCAGCTTTGAGCATCCCTATGTGTCTATAGTTGTACACATGTGAGAGGTCTTCTGGGTTGCATGGCATAAATCCAGATCTTTCTGAAGAGCTCACCAATGTCAACCTTTCCACCAGTTTTCCTGCCAATTCCCAGTGCTGCTGCCAACACTAAGTAATAAGTAGCAGGGAATGGAATGAGCTTGCCTTGACTGCCAACAGGAAAAAACGTCCAAAAGAAGGCCTGAGACCCTTAAAATAATCCATGGATCGACACATGAGACAGCTGCATGCCTGGGCTGTGGTGGGACAAAGAGGGGACAGATGGTCTCTTCAGAATTCTAGGAGGTAAAGAAACAGTTTTCCCCTCTTCCTCCTCCATGCCTTTCTTAATCAAATCCAGGTTGTCATGCATCTCTGAGAAAAGCATTGAGGTAAGATAATACAACTAAATCCAGAAGAGGGGAGTTTCTCCCTCCTTCTCCACCACTATACGGAAAGGTGATGTGTGCCAGGGAGAAATGATCCTCAGTCCTGGAGAGACTGCAGATTAAAGATGGAGCAAAAGGAAAAATAAGATTTTGGGTTGGTGGTCAAGGTTTCTGCTTCATAGCAATGAGAATAAAGCCACCTCGGGCCATGAGTCATGTGACATGGGTTAAGACAAGATAGAGTTTATTGTGGAGTGATGGAGTATAATGTCTGTTGTGATCATATGCACCTGGGACAAACATCCCAATAAAACTGGTGCCACCACTGATATATGTGGCTTAGGACAGAGCAACTGAGAAGAAGACAGACACAGAGCCAGGGAGTAGGACACTGTGGAGAAGAAACCACCATAGGAGATAGAACCAGAGTCCCTTCCCACAGACAGCAATGATTAGCTGAGGACCCTCTGTGCCTATTTGAACAAGTGGCTCCACTTGGATGTTCATATATTTAAGGCCTCTAGGGAGGTTTTGGGAGGCAAGGCTGGAGAGGAGCAATTTAGATGGCTCCCAAAGAGGGGAAACTGACCACACAAGAAGAGCAGCGGGCGCAGGCATGGGCCCCACAAGAGAAAACAGGCAGCATCCAAGTTCATTTGGAATAATCAGTCAGAGGACATAGAGCAGGATGCCTGGATTATAAAAGCAGAGCAATGCTGGAGGAATAATCAGGGCCTGAGACCTAGAGGCAAATAATTAAATTTGTGGGAATGGAATTTTGGGGGAAACCCAGAGGGCAAAAGGACCCGAGGAAGAGCTCAACTCTTGACCTTCCTCTTCCTGACACGCAGTGAGCTCAAGAGTAAAGGTTCTTGGCTGCTGGGGGACCTTGAGGTGACAGAGGTGCCTGAATCTTGCACCTTTATTCTGCAAGCTCATAAATATCCACTGGAGGCTGATCTCTCAAGGCCATCTGTTTAGGAGTGGGATGAAGCTAGATTCCTAAAATGCTGAGCATCCAGGAAAGGTAAAGGCTGAGAAATCCAAGTGGCCGTGGGTTCATCCAACTCAAGAGCAAAGTATCCTTCTCTTTATCTCCAGGAATAAAATGAAGCCAGAGTCATAAAAGTCAAGAAAACTGAACAGGGATCAGATTTGTACAGCAGTTAGATAAGTTAAGGTGAGGAACATCAAGAAGAATCAATCATCCTTGCTAAACTAGAGAAATGTGGTGGTACCCAGCAAGCCATTGATGACAGTGTGCAGGCTGGTATGGGTGGGTACCTAGGGTTCTG
This sequence comes from Thryonomys swinderianus, assembly GCA_004025085.1. NCBI lineage: Eukaryota > Metazoa > Chordata > Mammalia > Rodentia > Thryonomyidae > Thryonomys > Thryonomys swinderianus. Next base: position 574 of record PVIC010014299.1, on the reverse strand, counting down.
ATCCCAGCATCCATTCTTCCTTCTTCCAATTTTCCTTTAGCCGACCATTTTTTCTTCTCTCCCTGATCATGTGCCCTGGAGTCAGGGTGAGGGAAAGTTGGCTCTAACCCAGTTGCACAGAAGAGCATGTAACCCTCTCCTTGGGCTCATGTCGAAGTCAACTCATCTAGAGTCAGTTTTTTTCCAGAATAATTCAGAAAGAACATCATGAAACAATTTAGAAAGTACTGTTTCCATGGGAAGGTTAGGATAGTAAACTGTAACCCTGGAGCTTCTAGGTGTCACCTTTGCCACTACTTGGAGAGGACCCAGCTGAGAACAAGGCCATTACAGGAAAGCAGTGGAGAAATACAGATAGCTTATGGTTGTATATGTGCCCCTAGATGGCCATGGCTGAAGCCACTTTGTCTCAAATCTCTGTAGGTTTTTTTTTTTTTTTTTTGAGACAGGGTCTTGCTTTGTAGTTCAGGCTGGCTCTGAGCTCACCATGTAGTCCAGGCAAGCCTCGAACTAAGCAATCCTCCTGTCTCTGCCTCCCAAGTGCTGGGATGACAGGCGTGAGCCACCACGCCTG
>PVIC010014298.1:0-36784 GCA_004025085.1 Thryonomys swinderianus | reverse complement strand
AGGCTGGCCCTGAGCTCACTATGGTGCCCAGGCAAGCCGCCGCGAACTCAGCAATCCTCCCGTCTCTGCCTCCCGAGTGCTGGGATTACAGGCGTGAGCCACCACGCCCAGCATTATATGTGGTAACCGGGGATCGAACTCAGGTCCTTACAGCTTGCGAGGCAGGCGCCGGAACCACTGAGCCAACCCTCCGGCCCCACATGTTCCTCTTTAACAAAAAGTTCCTGTTTTTCCTCTTACATTTGTAGGTGTATTTGTTATGAAAAACAGTGCATGAGACAATAGGACATTATTTACTTGCATATATTATCAGAAGAAAATATGACTAAATTCTAATACAGATATCTACACAAGACTAAAACTGTTGCTGTCTGAATACATTTTAATATTTAAGTAAATTCTTTATTTAAGAATACTCTCATGGGGCCAGAGATTTAGCTCAGTGGTTCCAGCACCTGCTTATGAAGTGCAAGGTCCCTGGTTTGAACCCTGGTAACCACATACAGCAACACTGGGTGAGGTGACTCATGTCCATTAGAAATCAGTACCACATACCACAGTGCCAGAAATGGTGGCTCACGCCTGTAATCCCAGCACTTGGAAGGCAGAGGCAGGAGGACTGCTGAGTTCCAGGCTTGCCTGGGCTACATAGTGAACTCAGAGCCAGCCTGAACTACAAGGCGAGACCCGGTCTCCAAAAAAAAAAAAAAAAAAAAAAAAAAAAAAAAATACTCTCATGGCATCAGGCTAATAAATTAAAAGCATATGTTTTTAATATAGAGGTGAAAGTCTGATTGAGACAAGACACCCTTCCTTCTCTGTTGTCAAAATTTTCCTTTATACAAACTTTTAACTCCTTGTGTTAGTAGAACTATCTTTTGCAGAGTTAACAAATAATTTCTTCATTGAATAAATGGACACTTAACATAGTTGTACTTACTGGTTTTTTCCCTTTTTGACTCTGGCTGTCTATAACTGGTTTCCTTTCCAACAAAGCAAACAGATGTGCAGCCCCAGATTTGGCCTTGGAATACTCAGGTGCCAAAACAAGTGTTTCTCCCATGGCCATAGCTCCGTATGCAATTGCAGTAAAAATTCTGTTGGAACATAATGCATTTGAATCTTAGGTCCTTTAAAAACAGTAAAGTTTTAAAAGTTAAGGAAAAAGTAGGCACAGGAGTATAACCTTTTAGGGCAGATAGTGTGTGCTGTGGACACCAAAATAACCTTTGGAACCCAGGTAATTTTAAGAATTTCTCTTCTGATTATAGACACACAGATCAAAGACTCCAGCTAGTGAGTGTAAATGCCAGTCTTGTTTGCTTGGAGATTTTACAGAGAATTCACAACAATAGGAAGAATGTGTCTCCAGTAAGATCTAAATTGATACAGTAGATAAGAAATGGGTTTCTCCCCCACCCCTCTTTTTTTTTTTTTTGCATGTAATGGAGTTAGAAGACATAACTGGAGCTAAGTGATTGATTATTACCCTCATAGGGTACACTATTTAGAAAGCAAAGTATAGGGATTATACTTTCTTAAGTTTCCAAAACAAAATCTCATTAAAATACACTGTAGCTAAGGATGGAAGAAAAGTTTCGATATTGTGGATTTGTTACAGATCATGATGTCAGTTTCACCTGTTCATTATAAAATGGTAAGTAGGTATGGTATTTGGAAGCATGTAGAATATTGGAAGTATCACATAACCATTAGTAGGTATTTTGTTTCACTTAGACATGAAAAACTGTACTAAAATGAAAAAGCAGTGCATACCAAACCAGCTGCTTGTTCGTCCTTCTGGGTCCAGCAAGGTGAATCTTTTGGGCTCCTGAATTCTTGCTCTGAGGAATCTTTCTAAGGTTGAACGCTGTCATCTCTTCAGGGACCTAGACCTCAGCTCCTGATGCTTGTTGGTTTTACAAAATCATATAGAGTACAGTATGTAAAAGCAACTAATTTATAGGGGTGTCTGATGCAAACATGTTTATAGATCTGAAATTAAGGCATGTTTACATTTACAAAAATTATTTAAAGGTCAAAATGCATGGTGTCCAGCTATAAACATCAAAAGTGGCTGTGGAGTTTGTACAAAAATTGTTTTTTATGCAGAGCAAAATCAGCCTGTGTGGAATTTCTCAGTCCGATTCCAAGGTCAGCAAGTGAAGTAGGAGAGTAGTTGGATTATGAGTTTGGAGAGCTGGACTCTAAATGCACAGGGACAGAACTTCTCTAAAGTCAACAACTGAGAAAATAACTTCTTCCTACAATTTGAACTATGTCGAAATGTCTACCTGCCCTAAAATGTTTCACCTTTAAGTTAATTTGAAGTGTTAGGCATGAATGTGTAGACCTTGTCCTCCTCTCTTCCTGATGACCTCGGGAGCAGGCAGGCAGAAGTTGGTGGCTGCCGTGGCAGTGGACGGGGGAAGATGGCTTTCCTGTTTGCTCTGGCTAGCCAAGGGTGCTTTCCTACCAGTAACAGTGATGCACACAATTCTTCCATGCTGCTGTCAAGAGTAAAGATGGTGGCAGAAGCTTACTGTACTTCTTTATACCCCTTATTATTTCAAAGTGTCAACTATTAAAATTCTTTAAGGACCCATCTAGGATGTTCTTTTGGTCAGTAATCAAAATTAATATTGAAAGTCTGATATGAATTCCTGTCAAAAATGTTGCTCAATTTTAAATTTTCATTTCAGGGAAATTTTGTGATAAAAAGCAGATTCCTGGCTCTATACCAGATTTACAAATCAGAGTAGATATGGTTGTGGAAAAACCATTTTTTTGAGACAGGATTTTGCTTTGTAGTTTGGGCTGGCCCTGAGCTCACTATGTAGCCCAGGCAAGCCGCCGCAAACTCAGCAATCCTCCTGTCTCTGCTTCCCGAGCGCTGGGATGACAGGCGTGAGCCACCAAGCCTGGCACTGTGGTATGTGGTATTGATTGCTGGTGGGCGGGAGTCGTCACGCCCAGCATTGTATGTGGTTACTGATCAAACTCAGGACCTTGCGCTTGCGAGGCAGGTGCTGGAACCACTGAGCTAAACCTCCGGCCCCGAAAAACCATATTTTTAACCAGTTCCTGGACCAAGGGGTTGGGAAACCATCTGTTAGAGGAGAGCACAAAGTGCTTTCTCCTAAAAAAGAATTAAGTAGAATCCTATTAGAATCTGAATGAGTGGGAGTTCTTGTTTGTTTGTTTTGAGACAGGGTGTCACTATATAGTTCAGGCCTGCCTTGAGGTCGTTGTGTAGCTCAGACTAGCCTTGAACTTCTGTCTCAGCTATTGAGTCCTGGGACTACAGATGTGTTCCACCATTTCTGGTCAGCTTTTTTTTTTTTTTTTGTAAATCTCTTCTATTCAGGTAGTTATTAGAAAAGTATCTCAGGCAGGCGTTTGACCAGATATACTTTGGTATGTCTTCTTTCTCCTTTTATTGAGTTTATTGGTACATTTTAGGTATACATAATGATCACATTCATCACTAAGAATTTGTACTTGTACATGCTATATCTTGATTCTTTTTTCCCCATTCCTTTGCCTTTCTTGATGGTAAAAAGGAAAAATGGAAACAAAGCTTGTGTATATGGGGAGTAGAAGGGCTAAAGGGATACTTTTGACAGTAGGGGTTACACTGGGTCTTTAAGAAGACTGGAGGTTTGGTGTTGAAAACAGTACTCTACTCTTCCATCCCGCCCAAGAATCTTTTTTTGTCCATATTTTAATAGTATGGGCAAGTGTTCTCTGTAATTGTGTGTGTGTGTGTGTGTGTGTGTGTGACTGCATATTGAATCTAGGGCTTGGCACTGCACTAAATCCCAGGACCTTTCTAATTTTTATTTTATTTATTTATTTTTTACTGTGAGACAGTGTCTTGATAAGTTGCTAAGTCACCCAGGCTGGGCTCAGATCTGCAGCATTTCTGCCATTGCTTCCCAGCATGCTGGGATTACAGTTGTGAGTCACCAGCCGGGCTTTAGTCTGTTTGAATTACACTGAGATAAAAACTAATACTGGTTTTAGATAATACTAATAATTGTCCTAGCTCAGATAACTTCCTGTTTCTTCCTTCCTTGGGGCGCTGGGAAATACCAAGGTAATATCATTGATCATTACTCTTATGTTAATGGTCTGGCATATGTTGTGACAGCTAAAATGCTCATGTCTCTAAAAGATGACCCATTAAAATGAATTTATCTAAAAAAAAATTCAGTAAAGGCAGTAGGCCAGCAGGGGGAGAAATTTTTGTATTGATCACTTTTGATTCTCTTTTAATATAGGGGCATAAAATAATGTAAAGCAAATCATGTACTGCATATATGTTAAGAATCAAGTCTAGCCTTGGATATTTAAATGAAAACTAAGCAAGAATTGTTTAAAAAGTAACTTTTCAGAAATAGTCTGTGAAAAATTTCTACAGAATTGTAATAAATAGCTACTAAAGTCTCTGATATCTAAAGTCATGAAAGTGAATTTTAGGCTTTGCTACTTTTTTTTTTTTTTTTTTTGAGACAGGGTCGCGCTTTGTAGTTCAGGCTGGCCCTGAGCTCACTATGTAGCCCAGGCAAGCCTCGAACTCAGCAATCCTCCTGCTTCTGCCTCCCGAGTGCTGGGATGACAGGCGTGAGCCACCACGCCCGGCACTGTGGTATGTGGTATTGATTGCTGGTGGGCGTGAGTCTCCACGCCCAGTGTTGTATGTGGTTACCAGGGATCGAACTCAGGACCTTGCGCTTGCGAGGCAGGCACCGGAACCACTGAGCTAACCCTCCGGCCCAAGGCTTTGCTACTTTTTATACGACTTTAGTTATATGACTTTGAGCAAGTGACCTCTTTGAGTTTTTTTTTTTTGTTTGTTTGTTTTGAGACAGCGTCTCGCTTTGTAGTTCAGGCTGGCTCTGAGCTCACTATGGAGCCCAGGCAAGCCTTGAACTCAGCAATCCTCCTGTCTCTGCCTCCCGAGTGCTGGGATTACAGGCGTGAGCCACCACGCTTGGCTCTCTTTGAGTTTTAATGTTTTTCATTGGTAAAGGGAATATTTCATAGGGTAGTTCAGAGGAGTAAGTAAATGATACACGAAGAGTCTGTAATAGTGAGTAACATACTCAGGGTTTGCTGCTGTAGTGACTATGGTAAATAATGGACTGGTTGGCAGTCCGGTAAACTCCTTTCTGGAAACCTCCAGAGGGAGTCCCTGACAAGGTGGTGGCCGAATAAAGTTATGTGATGATATATCTCTCTACAGACACCTCAAACTGAACAGCTGTATAAGCACGAGACTATCACAGGAGGTAGAGAATTCAGATTAGGGGCCATAGGACCTGCTTTTAGAATAATGATTCCAAACCCAAAAAAACTCCTTGAACAAGACAAGAAAGGAAGATTTGTCACAGTCACCTCTGCCTGACTACAAGCAGCCCAGGAGGAAAGAGATGCCTTCAGCTTGGGTGATGGAGAAAGAATGAAGTCCAGGCCTGGATCCCAAAGCCCAGTGCCAGTGTTGCTACTGGGAGATTCATCACCCTGTAGAAAGAGAAGGGCTTCATCCAGGTCAGGCTGGAGCTCACAGATGGAGCCTCTAGACTGGCCCTGAGCAGCAGAGGGACAGATTCAAGTTTGGGCTAAATCAGTTCCAGCTGTGGAGGTGAGGCTCAGGGATGACCAAGTCAGGTTAGCACCAGCTTTGGTGGTCAAGGGACTGTCTCCTTCACCCACCCGCTGACCTCGAGCAGTACATCTTTGCCCATGTGAGTGCTCACAGATGGGGCTGTAGAACCTATCCTAGCACCAGGGGGAGGCTCACACTCCTTGGATGGACCGTTTCAACCTGTATGGCCATCAGCTGGCAAGGGCCCCAGTGAACCTAAAACTGTACGGCTCCTTGAGGTCCTCAGACACAGGTACAGCCTAGTTTAGCATCAGCCCAAGTGGCAAGAGACTGTTGTGTCACCAACACTGCCCTGATCTTTGGCAGCACAGTGTGGTACAAGACCCACTTGCTGGGAGTAGGACAGGGGATTAAGTACATGACTGTGCCCTAGTGCACTGCTGAGACCTACCCTGAGCAGAACCTAATAGCTCCCATTGCCAGGCCTGTGCCAAGAGGAAGATAGAGAGAGACAGTCTCTGGGACTGCTAGTTCAGCTAGCACCACGGGGGGCTGGTTCTTAGGCTATGTGTTCCCCGTCAGCAATCTGCAGACCATAGCAGTGTGAGCCTTGGTCCTAACCCACACTGTTCTGGTTTAGGGAGCTGTGGGCCCAGCATATGCCCCACTTTGATGATATTGGTGCCCACAGGTATAACAGGAGCCTGGGGCTCTCCTATCCATGGTGACTCTGTCCAGGGGTGGTCACTGTAGATGAGGCACCTGATGGGCCTAGCCTGGCCCCAGGGAGAGGCTTATAGGGTCAGAATCTTCTCTGTGCACATGTCTGTTTCTTTGTGAACAATTCTGTGCCAGTGGCAGTGCATTTGAAACAAACCCGGTTTCCAGAGAGCAAGGTGAATATGTTGGAGGAGGGGAGAGGATGTGGGAAGATACTGATTGCTGCTGGGTCATTACAGTTAGGAGCCAGAAGTTTTAGGGTGTTATTGGATAGCAGGATGAGATACCTGTAATGTCTATTTTTCAAAATTTCAGAAGAAAGGATGTTGAAAGTTTGATCATAAAAATTTTAAGTTTGAGGAGACAAATATGATTAGCCTGATTTAAACACTATATTATATATATATATATATATATATATATATATGCGTGTATGTGTTTATCAAGACATAACTTGGCACCCCACTAATATGCAGACTTTCTGTGTGTTAGTTAAGTAAGAATGGCACAATTTTTTTTTTTTTTTTTGTAGTTCAGGCTGGCCCTGAGCTCACTATGTAGCCCAGGCAAGCTGACGTGAACTCAGCAATCTTCCTGTCTCTGCCTCCCGAGTGCTGGCATTACAAGCGTGAGCCACCACGCCTGGCCCTGTGGCATGTGGTATTGATTGCTGGTGGGCATGAGTCACCACACCCAGCATTCTATGTGAAGAATGGCACAATTTTAAAATGGCATCATTCTAGTAGAAAACTCTTTGCTTAGTTTTAACCTAAAATCTCAGTATAAAGGGGATGCCCAGTTACACAGGTCCTATTTTTATAGAAATGGTTGTGGTCCCAGTCTTTCTGCCAAGGTGCAGAAAGAAAGTCCTGGGAAGCTGGTCGGGACATATGTTTTTAGGAATGACAGGACTGCCTAATTACACACTGTTCCAAATTCGTCCCTTTGGTTAACCAATTATTTTGGGTCATACTAAGGCTTCAGATCAGGGTCTTGGGAATGGTAGGGAGGATTATACCACTAAATCATGTCTCCAGCCCTCTCCCTTTATTTGGCAGTTTTTTTCCCCTGAGCCAGGGATTGAACTTAGAACCTCGCGCTCGCCAAGCAAGTGCTGTGCTACTGAGCTAAATCCCCAGCCCATCTCCCTTTATTTTTGATTCAGTTATTCATTCAATAAACATTTAGTGTACACCTACAATATGTTGCACCAACCTTTTGTTTTTGCCTTTTAGGAAACATCAGTAAACAAAATAGGCTGAGGACTGTCCGTAGCTTGTGAGAAGAAAGATAATGTCATGTAGTAGTAAGACATAGTTCTGGGAAAGTTGAGGAAGGAGGGATATGGGGATGACCCTAGGTCATCAGTGAAAGTCCCTCTGAGGAGTGAATTTAGGAGCAGAAGCCTGATGGTAAGAAGAGGCAGCAGAGCAAAGACCCAGGGAAACGATCATTCTAGATGCAGGAAAAAGAAAGTGCCAAGACTTTGAGGTGGACTGTTCCAGAGACATAAATCTCAAGTGTGGAACTGATATCCAGTTTGTGAGGGAGATGGGGTTGGGTGAGAAGAGCCCCATCTTGAAGAACTTTCTGGTCAAGATAAGGAATTTTCCCTTATTAAAATTTCAATAGGAGGGGCCAAGGATTTAGCTCAGTGGTTCCGGGGTCTGCCTAGGAAGTGCAAGTTTGATCCTGGTAACCACATACCACAGTGCCAGGTGTGGTGACTCAAGCCCACCAGCAGTCAGTACCACATACCACAGTGCTGGGGGTTGTGGCTCACGCCTGTAATCCTAGCACTCAGGAGGCAGAGGCAGGAGGATTGCTGTGAGTTCTAGGCTTGTCTGGGTTACATAATGAGCTCAGGGCCAGCCTGAATTACAAAGAGAGACCCTGTCTCAAAAAAAATATTCAATAGGAAGTTATCACAATATTTTAAATAAACCAATACAGTTAGATCTGTGTTTTAGAGACTCACCTGTGTGCTGTGGGGATTGGATTTGAGGGAAGAAGGAGAGAACTTAGGGACCTTGGTGGGAAGACTGTTGGATTGGCCCAGTGAAACCAGGCAGAGGATTGGATAAGCTGACATGAGGGCAGAAGGTAAGAAGTAATTGGGACTTAGAGCTGTCAGGACTTGGTAGTCTGTGTGACGGAAGGGCGAAGAGAAGTGACAGGGGTAATTCCTAGATTTTTGGGTTGAGCAGCTGTATAGATAAGTGGTGGCTGCACTGTTTAGAACAGTCTTCTGGAGATGTAAGAAGACATAGAAGTTTCAATGTCTTGGGGAGATGAATTCTGTATTAGACACATTAAAATATTATTAGGTACTCGAGAATGTGTGCAGTAGGTTGGACAGGAGTCAGATGTGCAGGGTCAGGGCTGGAAACATGCAGAAGTTATCGGGACGTAGGTTATTTACATTTGTCAGGCTGGAGGACATCGCCAATGAGAGTACTCAGATATAGGTCTGAGAGCACTAAAGTCCTTCAACAATACAAAACCAGGTAGAAAACAAGAGAGCTAGTGAAGGAAATGCAGCAGGTGGGCCGTTAACATATGAGAAAAGCCCAGAGAAGCCTGGAGAAGAACATGTCTCAGCGAGGAGCTGTCAGATGCCACTGTGAGGTCAAGTGAGAGACTGGAAGACAGAGAACTGAGTCTGGGTGGGTGGGACAAGGTCATGATGACCTTGATCATGAGTCTTTTTAGTGGTGTCGTGGGAAATGAGCTTGACTGGCGTGCGTTTAGGATAGATGTGCATAATTAGAAGACGCTGAGGTCAGGAACAGACACCCATTTGCAGTTTCACCGTAAAGGACAGCAGGGAAGTAAGAAACTAGCAGAAGGAGACTTCCAGTCTTGGGAAAGAATTCCTTTTCTTTATGAATGATTATAGAGCCAAGAAAGAATACTAACAGAAGTTAAGAAGAAGAGGGGAAACTTCTGTAAGGGTTTATAGCAGACAGCCTACATTAGCATGATTCTTTAATTAGTTTATTTTCTTCTAAATACCTAAGATCAGTTACATGGGAAGACTGGCGCCCTGGAGGTTTACAAAGCCATGTAAGTTTAGAGAAAATGTGTTTGAGTTTGAAGCAGTTGATATGCAAACACACTTGTGGAATATAACTAACTTTCAAAGTTGGCAATGCCTGCATTTAGCTTATAACCAAGGGGAAACTTGTGAACTGAGTAAATTACGTGGAGCCACATTTTGCTTCTTGGTAATTTGACTGTTTGACCTGTAGGTCATGATGAAGGTCAAGGTTAAACCCGTGATTGTGGTATAGGGACGACTGCACACGGTTTTAGAAGTAAGGAGGGCAGTAGAGCTGGGAGCTTGCATTTTTCTGTTAAAATTTTAAACTCATATCCTACAAAGATAAATCTGCTTTCAGGAAACTGCTAGGTCCCATCTCCTGTGAAATTGCTATTTTTTTTCCCAATTGAATTCTTTATTGGTACATTTTACATACAGCTCACAATCACTCTCAACATTGGGGAGTTTGTACCAGTGTATGACATGAGTTTTTTGTTTTTCATTTTTACCCATAGCCCAAACCACCCCACAACTCCCACCCACTATATACATGTGCTTTCTTTTCCTTTTCAAATCGTGTTTATTCTTTCCCCTCATTACTTTCCCCTATCACGTTCCCTTTGAGTATTTCCTATTTCACAAAATCTATCATACATCCTAGAAATTATTTACATCTACAGGTTCTCATACCAAAGAAAAGATATGGTATTTCCATATCGGTGATCTACGTATTTCAGTTATTAGTGTATCCTCAAGGTGTGTCCAATGCTAAATTTTAACTCATAGTCAGGTAAGATTCTGGGATACTGGCTTGGTGTAGTATAGATTGTTTTCTTTAGTACCTAGCAGAGAAACTTCCTCAGTTCATGCTTAAATGAACACAAACACTTTCCTTGAGTTAAAACTAAAATTTATACCAAATTTTCCTGAAATTGTGTGGCTTCAAGTGACTTGGCTGTTTCCTCAGTTTGAACACATTTCTTCCATACAGATACACAGCACCAATAAGTTATGAAAGGAACTTCCTGAGACTTGGGAGGCAGCTTTGCCAAGGGAATTCCCAACATCCTTTGCCAAATGGTGTCATCTCCCAACTGGAATTCCAAAGAGGCTGACCCTTGCTTTGATATGCATGCTTTAGTGACTTGTTAAAGAAAATCCTTACTGTAATGTCAAATATTATATGGCTTTTTTTCTAGTTCTAACTCTTTAGCAATAATATTTTTGATCTAAATTACCAAATTAGAAAGCTCAGAAATAACACTCAAAATTTTTTTCAAAATTAACTTTTACTATTTAAGTTGGCTGTATTTAGGTGTTTCTATAAAGTATAAAATTGTCATAATTATGTGGGCAGAATCCCAAAATATAAGCTCCATCTAATGCTTCAGGAAGAAGTTGCTTCCTTGGTAATCATAATCAATTCCAAATGTGACTTTGAAGGGAAGTGTTCATTCACATATATTTTTTGTCTGCAGTATTTACTTAGCAAAGAACTGAACCTTAAAGATAGGCATACTTAATACATTTCATACTGGGAATTCCACACAATCACATAGATTACTTAGGGAGTGGATGCCAAAAAGGCATTTTTTTTGCTCCTATATTCCCAAATTATAATAAGTAGAATCAGTGAATGATTCCTTTTGGAGCTTAACTCGGATTATTTGTAGTGTTAGGACCAGTACTTTATCACCTATGCTATAGTTCTTATAGATATTTAATAAAAGCTAAGAGCTTGATTGTCATTCCACAATGTAAACATATATCAAAACACCACATTGTATAATATATATAATTATTATTCACCACAAAACATTTTCAAAGCATGCCATTGCCACCCATATAAATGTCACTTTTTCTGGTCAACATGTACAGTACATGATCTACTTATAGAGTCTCGGTGTTTGCAACTTACACGAACATGCCCTCTGGTGTCATCCGTCCAGCTTGAACTAAATAGGCTCCAAATTGGAATCCTGCTGCGTAGGCAAAATACACAAAGGCATGGCTGAATGCGTAACAGCTTCCAGTGATCTGCGCTTTCTTCAGGGTATTTCTGAAATGCACATTTTGCCAAACAAGGGTGCATGAGTAATAGCAAAGTCACTTTAATAAATGTAGAATAGGAACATAGAGGTCTTTGAAATGTTAAAATTCAGCAGATAATATATTTTGTAAGGATTAAAGAGAATGTGATTTTCTTTTTACTACTGAGAATTACAGAGAAGACAATGATACAGTAATTTTCTCTATAGATATATACTGTACAGTCTAGTGTAAAAAATTGCATTTATTTACTTTCAGTGAATGAACAAAGTCTGTGAAAGGACAGCTAAAAGATTTGGTTTGGAGGCATTTAGAAATATTCTGTAATTATCCTAATCTTGCACTAACCGAATAAATAGGGACAGTCAAAGGGTGATGCTGACCCCAAGCATGAATGAAAAAGAGAGTACAAAACTACATCCTGTCAAAGTAATCCAAAGAGCACCAGAGTCAGTGTGATAAGGAGAAGCAGTTTAATGGGCAGATTTATAGTGTCTATATTTGTTTCAAAATGTAAACAATCCTAAGGTATTTTAGTGCAAAGAATAGGGAATCTTACACTCTTAACTGTATTTTTTTCTCAGTCTTATTTTGGAAAATGAAGACAAACATGTACACTTAGTATTTCTGTATACAGAATGTGTCAAAGATGTATACATCTGGAAGAGGAAAACATATAGATATTTTAATGTTAAATTTATTGAGATATCATGAGATTAATACAGTCTGTCTTTGGCTTCTACAGTTATAAGAGGTGCTCAGAGTAGGGGCTGTTAGCTTCCAGACATTTATTAGTATGGTGTGGGGCTGGAGTGTGTATACATTTTTTTGGTGGACTCTGTGGTAACAAGAAAGACCTAAAATATGCATTCAAGTTGTGCTACCCCTTGATTTGTCTGTTTCCTCCTGATGCTATGTGAAAAGTTCTGATTCCCACTCTTAGGAAAGCCAGGGTGGGCTCTGGCTTTCCAGAGTGTACTCAGGGGAGCTGGGACGAGGCTGTAGGCACCTGTGTTGTTTCTGAAGAGTCTCTTCATACATTTGCTCAAAGACTTTTTCTCTTGTTAATGACACGATAGTCCGTATGTTCTCCAGGGCTTCAGTTGCTATCTTATAAAATAAAACATAGAAATAGAATTAGTAACATTTAAGCTTTTACTGGTGGTCAATTTCAGTCACTTTGAGAGGGGACAGAATTAGTACATCAACTCAAAGTGAGTTTTTCTGGCAAGTATCCTTATCTCCTCCCCTCAAAAAAGATATAAAAATTATTTTCAGGATAATAAGCTTTAGGAAAATTTCTTTTGAAAAGATTTAGTGTACTGTTTAGCCCCCTTCAGGGTTTTACTGAATTTCAATTTCAATTGATTCCAAAGGAAAGGAAATCAAATATAGTGAGCATGATGTTTATATGCAAAGGAGGTTTCTATAAATTATGGAACAATTTAAGTAAATGATAAGAGAATCAAGTAAATATTATTTTGTTCTAGCACAGAAATGGAAATAGCAACCAAAAAGTGCTTAGGAGCATTCCAATAAATTCTGTGATGTCCATGTAAAATTCTTTACAAGATAAAGCTATTTTTCATTTTGATGTCTGTGATCTTCAAAAGATATTTAATTCAAATATGATTAATGCTTCTCCATATTGACATAGTTTTCAAAAAGAACATATAATTACATAGAATTCAAGATGGAGGAGGATTTGACTTAGAATAACTCTTTGGGTGTGAGAACACAGGTAGGTTTGAAAAACAAACTTCCTGTTTTTATGCTTAATTATGAACTGTCACTGTAGGTTGTGACACAAGACCCCACACAGATACCTCACACTATTTGAAAACAATTGTTTGAGTTGCAGAAGAGAATTAGATTTCTGGATTGTGGTTAGAGCACCTGGATTCAGTTTTGATGTTAAGTTCTCATTAATTTCAGAATGAACTAAAAAATTCTTCATTTTTAACATATTCTGTAAAATGCAAGGAAAATAGATGAAAAGCCTGAAGACTTGATTGAGGGAAAATTTTTAAAAAGACCAGGAACCAAAAATCTTCTTTATTATTTTTCACAATTTAAAAAGGAATGCTTCCATAGAATCTTAGAAAATACCATAGTTTTTTTTTAAAACCACTAAAGCCTTTTTAAGGCTGAAAAATAAAATTTGATAAACAAATTTGATAATTTGTTCAACTCTAAAGATGAAATTAAAGGACCAATATATTTTATGGATATATATTCCAAAATGATCCTTGACAAGTTATCTTATTAAAAACTATAGGAAAAGGACTTAAATTGCCTATTTGATAGGAATTACTGATTACACACTTGAAGTTATTCTTTTTTATTTTAAATTGAATTCTTTATTGGTACATTTTATATACAGCTCACAATCAAACTCAAGATTGGGCAATTTGTACCACTATATGACACAAGTTAATTCTAATTTTTACCCATATCCCTACCCACCCCACAACCTCCCACTCCCTATATACATGTTCTTTTTCTTTCTAAATCATATTCTTTCTCCTCATTACTTTGCCCTACCACACTCCCTTTGAATATTTCCTATTTCACAAAATCTGTCATACATCTAGAACTCATTTGCATCTACAGGTTCTCATACGAGAGAAAAGAGACACTATTTACGTATCTGTGATCCATTTATTTCAGTTATTAGTGTGTCCTCAAGGTGTATCCATTTGCACATAAATGAATGAAACATGTCATTCTTTATGACAGAGTAATACTCCATTTTATTATAAAACCACATCTTCATTATCCAGTCTCCAGTTGATGGGCATCTGGGCTGTTTCCAAGATTGGGCTATCACGAGCTGAGCTGCTATGAACATGGGTGTACATAGAGGTTATTCTAATATTGTAAGAAACAGTCTGGTGGTGGCAAATGTATGGTATGCATGCTGTTTTTTTTTTTAAGTGAAAGATGTTAATGTGTGAGTTATTTTTTCTAAACTAAAACCTCAGTATTCAGTTTTAATTGCAGTGTTGCACTTTGCAATAAATAAGTGACTTTGGGTGCATTTTGGCCACTCGTCTCTGAAAGGTTTGACATCACTGGAATGATCAAAGGCACATGTATAACTAAAGCTCATGACACATACAGATAGGATGAATAAAATCTAAGAAACATCTCATTAAGTTAGAAATTGGGCACATTATCAAAATTTTTTCATCATACAATGAGGGCTAAACAGCTGTTCACTGCCTTCAAGGTGAATTTTTGTTTAATAGTTGAGTATATACAACATGTACAGACATTCTAAAGGTCTTTCTTGCCAAAAGGTGGAAAGGTCCAAGGTCAGGCAAGCCAGGGTACGCTGAATGTGTGCGTGGCGTCCTGACTCACGAACATTCACCTTTACGAATGTTCCAGCTGTGCTGTAGTCACGATGACAGACCATAACTGATATTAAAATCACTTTTATATTCAAAAACTGCCTTCAGTGATTTTCCTAACCATCTCATGAGATGAGCAGCTGAAAGACCTGGATGTATGTGTAGGAGAAGACTCACTGTGTGTAAGATGTAGCTTCTAAAAGCTGTCACGGAAGGCAGGTTTTGAACCTCGCCAAGATGAAAGCTGAGAAGAGTGAAACAGATGGCCACCAAAGGACAAACAAAACCAGGAACAACAAGAAGCACATTTCAAAAACCTACGACTGCCTGCTATCCCAGCATAGGCACCCTGGGAAAGCAGAGTACTCCTTGCCCCTGGATGGAAAGGCTGGCAGAGCATGCAAGGGTAATTAACAGTGATGTACGGGGCTCCTACTGTGGGAGAGTGGTTTGGTCAGATAACATTGATTTCGATCATAGGGTTTTTTTTTTTTTGAGACAGGATTTTGTTTTGTAGTTCAGGCTGGCCCTGAGCTCACTATGTAGCCCAGGCAAGCCTGGAACTCAGCAATCTTCCTGCCTCTGCCTCCTGAATGCTGGGATGACAGGTGTGAGCCACCATGCCTGGCACTGTGGTGTGTGGTACTGATCGCTGGTGGCGTGAGTCACCACACCTGGGATTGTGATATGTGGTTACCAGGGAATGAACTCAGGACCCTCTGCTTGTTAGGCAGGCTCTGAGGTAAATCTCCGGTCCCTCAATTCATAGGTTTTATACTAAGATTTCCTCCAATCTTCAATATAACGGTTATTTGTATGAACTTGGTTGTTACTGAGAAGCTTGAATAAGCCAAGGAATTTTCCAAATAATAACAGATTGTTCATCCTGATCAGCATTCAAGTAGCCCTTGTGTCTAAAACCTTACTGTAGAAAACTCTCCCATGATAGATGATGGTAAGATGGTGTGACATTAAGTACTTACTGTCTTCTAGGCACCGTTTCATACATGAAGAGGCTCATTTGTATAAAACATAAATCTGTAAGTGATTTTATTATTCCCACCTTATAGACGAGAACATGCAAGTCCACAAAATGTTGACACAACATGCTCATGTCGCACGTTTGTGAGTGAAAGGATATGGAGTCTAGCCTGGCTAGTTGGAGTGCAGGTCCTGTGGTCTGAAAGACGGGAGCCAGTGCTGTACTGAATGTGGCCTATCCTACACTGCTCTTAATATGTATTACCACTCTCTGGGCTCCTACGTGATGAAGTTCATGTACAGTAAAGACAAAGGTCTGATTATTTTTCTTTTCGAATATGATGCTAATAATGTCCTCCAATTACCTTTCCGGCACGCTTGAATTCTTGCCGATCTTTGTTGGCTAATCCAGTCACGGCCGCAGTTTCAATCATTCCTGTCACAGCGAGGACTGGAGCAATGATCAGAAGCAGGAGTGTCATCTCCCATCCGTACATAAGGGAGATGATAATGGACAGTCCCATGTTGGTTGCGTTTTGTGTTATGACACCAATCCTTGAACTCGTTGCCTATAATCAGACATATTTTAGGAAAAAAAGTCAGTTCACTTAAATGTATAGGTCTTCTTATGGTTTGTGGAAAACAAGGTAGGCTTCTTAAAAAAATGTTCATGCTTATATCTACACTTTGATCTTATATTTATCGAATAAGACATATGTTGCTAAAATGCTCTCACCTAGAGAGCTGTGGTTAATTTTCTGCTCTTTGTTCAATATTAAGATGTTCACATGGACTGGTATGTATGTATATATATATATATACACACACACACACACACACATATATATACATATATGTGTGTATATATATATATTTTTTTTTTTTGAGACAGGGTCTCGTTTTGTAGTTCAGGCTGGCTCTGAGCTCACTATGTAGCCCAGGCAAGCCTCCAACTCAGCAATCCTCCTGCCTCTGCCTCCCGAGTGCTGGGATTACAGGTGTGAGCCACCACGCCTGGCACTGTGGTATGCGGTATTGATTGCCAGTGGGCGTGAATCTCCACGCCCAGCATTGTATGTGGTTACCGGGGATCGAACTCAGGACCTTGCGCTTGCGAGGCAGGCGCCAGAACCATTGAACTAACCCTCCGGCCTTTGAGACAAGGTCTTGCTTTGTAGTTCAGGCTGGCCCTGAGCTCACTATGTAGTCTAGGAAAACCTTGAACTCAGAAATCCCCCTGCCTCTGTCTCCCGAGTGTTGGGATTACAGGCATGAGCCATCACTCCTGGCATGGTGGTATGTGGTAATGATTGCTGGTAGGCATGAGTCACCACACCCGGTATTGTATATAGTTTCCGGGATTGAACTCAGAACCTTGTGCTTCCTAGGCAGGTGCCAGAACCACTGAGCTAAATCTCCAGCCCTGTATATTGCATTCTTTATGAAGGTTTTGCATATTGTTTCACACAGAGTAAAAGAGAAAATGCTCTATTTTAGTGTGCATAATACCAACGCCACTGTAACCCTGACTGTAGCCCTGTCCGTGCTGTTCCCTGCATGGTCACCATCCTCATCTCACTCTCTCTGCTCCCCACACTGGGCTGTGGCAAATATGGATGTCCAGCTCAAAATATCTGAACCTAACCTGGGCCCTGGCCCTATCCACACTGCCACAGGGCCAGCACTGTAGTCGTAGTGAATGTTGAACAGAAAGATTAAGGTTATTCATCAAACTGCATTCTGTGGATGTATATCTTATTCTCTTTTTTGGACTTTATAAAGTTGTATAACTAAATAAAGGAAGAAGCAATATTGAGATAGAAAAGGAGAGGCAAACATCATAATTCAAAAGAAATTCTAAAAATTCTTCAAATAGATAAAATTGTATTATTGTTTTAAAGAAAGTACATGTTTTTTGAATTGTCTTTACGTGGAACACATGATTCTTAAGTAAGAAAGTAAAACGTTGTTTCTTTCCTGCTAGAATTAAAAAATGAGAATCCTCATTTATTTACCTACAAATATAATTATACATCAAAAATATATAACATATTATGCACATGTTTTATATACATAGTATATATATAATAGTAATATTAGTATATAAAATATACTAATATATATGTTAACATATACTAATATATACATATACATATATGTATATATACATATATACTAATAGTATGTACATGCTAATAGTATATATGTATATATGTATATACTATTAGTATATATGTATATACTAACAGTATATATGCATATACTAATATATACATATATATGTATACACACACACGTGCATATATCACTCACAGAGGCACACTTCTATGATTCTAGTACTTGGTAAGGTGATTATCCTGAGTTTGAGGCCAGCCTAGGTTACAGAGTTAACTCATGGCTAGCTTGAGCTACATAGTGATATCCTGACTGAAATAAGATAAAAAACACACAACAAAATCTTTTGTTCAGATCCTGAAATGATAATTGGAAAAAATTTAAGCAGTGTTAAAGTTTGCACTCTTCTAAACAGGACTACTTGCACACATCAAATTGGGATTGCTGTGTGCATGCAGTTTTTATCCATTCCATTATACTGTAAACTATATTTTGACCATCAAATATTCCTCAGTGAATGTGTGAATCACTTACAATTTTTCACTATTAAAAATAAACCATAATGAACAACTTTATGCAAAACCTTTATGCACTTTTTATTTCCTAGAGTTATATTCCTAAGTGGAATCATATATTCAAGAATATATTTACGTTCTTTATGGATATCATCAAATTGCTTCTCAAAGAGATGATATAAATTTTCGGGCCGGGAATTTAGCTCAATGGTTCAAGCGTCTGCCTTGCAAGTGCAAGGTCCTGAGTTCGATCCCGGTAACCACATACAATGCTGGGCGTGGCGACTCATGCCCACCAGCCATCAATACCACATACCACAGTGCCGGGTGTGGTTGCTCACGCCTGTCATCCCAGCACTCAGGAAGCAGAGACAGGAGGATTGCTGAGTTTGAGGCTTGCCTGGGCTGCATAGAGAGCTCAGGGCCAGCCTGAAGTACAAAGCGAGACCCTGTCTCAAAAAAAAAAATTTTTTTTTCACTAAGCTACCAAAAGTTAGTTAGGCAATATAACTTTGATAAGAAAATTATAGTACATATAGAGGAATGGATGGCATAAGAAAGTGGAAGGAAACAATGTACAGCTGTAGAAAGAAAGCTGTGTATATGGTAGAGTCTCTGTCTTTGTCCAACCTGAAGTAACAGGAATTTATTCTCTCAAGATAAACAAACAAATGAACACAACAGAGAGAAAGTGCACAAACCGATGGTTTTCAGCACATTGGATGTAGAGAATCACGAGCAGGAATGGCAAACCTAGAAGCTGCTCTGTGATTGCCTCAGCTTACTTTTTCAGAGGGTTTCCCAGATGGGATGCGGTGATCCTAACCCCTGGGCCACCAGGGACCCTCAGGCGGCGTGTAGGGAAAGTGAACTGAGCCAGACTCCAACACACTCCCTGAGCTGAACAGATGAAGCTGCACATCTGACAAGTCCAAGTCAGCTATATTTTGCCCTGTGTAATATCAGAGAGGCAAGAGGCACACAAAGATCATTCAGTATATCTTCAGGGGGTCCTCCTTGAGTATGTGGCTGAGCAGTGCCTGCGTGTGAAGACTGAACATAGTATCTGGTCATGCCAGCCACATTGGAGAATTTTGGTTCCTAGCTGAATGGGTAGAGTGTGCGGATGGGTCGTGCACTGGTAGGAGGCTTCAGTCCTGCCTAAGAAATCTCAAAATGAAAATGCAAGTGGAGCAGATTATTCCTAGTTTACTTAAAATGGATCCATAATAAATGTCAAAAGTTTTTACAGAAATACAAAAACAGTCTTCACTGAAATTTTTACCCTTGATCTTAGCCAAAAGGCCGAGAAGCGATTGAAATTTTTAAATTCACACTGTATGGCATCCAGTTAAAGATTACTAGATAAGCTAAAAAGTACCAACTTTAGGCTATGGTACATTCATTTCAGTGACTGCTAATGCTGTTGAATACCTTGAGGACATACTCATAAGTGAGATAAATAAATCACAGATGTGTAAGCCCATATCCTTTCTTTGGTATGAGAAACCGAAGATATTAATAAATGAGTTTTAAGATGTATAATAGATATTGTGAAATAGAAAATATTCAAAGGGAAAAGAGGGTTTGGGGTAAGTAAAGAAGGGAAAGAAAAAATTGGGTGGTAAAAAAGGAAGCAAAGCTTATGTGTATGTGGGGTGGGGGAGATTGTGTGATGGGCAGGGGAACGGGGAAAATGCGAAGTTGTGTCTCACACCGGTACACATTCTCAATGTCGAGTGTGAGCATGATGTGTATATAAAATGTACCAATGAAATCAATTAAAACAAAGTAAACTTCCTCAGGAGGCTGAGGCAAGAGGATTGCCTTGAGTTTGAGGTCAGCCTGGGCTACACTGTGAGTTCAAGCCCAGTTGGGACTGCACAGTGAGACTGTCTCAGAACAAACAAAAATAAACCCCCAAACCAAAAAGTCACACACATACAAATACACAAAAAGATAGAAAAAAAATGAGGTCACCAGTGTCCAGGTAATAATATCCTAGTTCTCACTAATGAGGTGATGGGTGCTTAAAATTAGAAAATGAAACAAACTCTTATGGTTTCTTGGAGCAATATATGGTACTGGGTTCTTGGCACTGGCATTGGGTTTGTCAGTGGCATATAGTATATATGTGGTGTCTACACACATTTTAATGTGGACAAAAATGAAGTAAGACTTGTGTGATGAGAGAGATACCAAAATATACAGAAATGACAATACCTTGTAATTTTTGTGGAATCTAGTTTCTGAAAGAATCTGAAATTGTTGCATATGGTTATTAAAACTACTTATTACATATAAAATAGTTGGTTGACAGATGTATGGGCTGTAAGCCATTACCATGGGCTAAAACAATATCAGTTAAATTGGGTGTACTCATTCAGCTATTGTAGGAGATTAATTGTCCTATGGCTCTATTTCACATCTGTATTTCAAATTTTTATCATAAACCTCAAAGTACAGAGCTAAAAATCGTCAGAGGCATGTCCTTTTTATCATTAAATGTTTCAAACTAAGGTATATTATTATTAAGGAATTGTGTTATCAACATTCTCCATAATATATATCCTTGTTAAAACAATATCACAGAAGTTACAGGATATAGAAACTGAGGTTTAATAATTTTGTTTCATAGAAAGAGTGTCTATTCAAATTGGATATTAGTTCACCTTTCTGTGGCAAAGTAATGGTTTATATGAAATACATTTTAGTAGACTCAATGTCGTTATTTAAAAAAAATTGATTATTGAAAAAACAGTTTGGTTATCTTGCTCAAAATCCCTCAGGTTTGCAACCATTATTTTCTAGCTATTAATTCTTATTCCACGAAACTGGTTTTACTTGCTCAAAAGTTATTATGACTTCAGCCTTTGTTAATTTCAGCACTATCTTCCTTAACATCTCTCAATCAGAGACAGCATTATTTCGATTAGAAACTACTAATGAATGTAAGGCCAGTAATTTTGGCCTTTAAGTAACAATTTGGTCTTTTGGATGAGACAAATACTTTTGTTAAAAGAGATGTTTCAATATAAACATCCAAGAATGCTTGTTTCACTCAAAAGATCAAGGATCAAAAGATTCTCAGAAGATTTGAAAGGTAGGCATTAAAAAGAAACAGTACAGCAAAGAAAAAATACCAAGTTATGTGGAATGGCAGTCAGCCATGTAACCACAGGTATTGATATTCCCGCCGAGAGTTGTGAACCCTGGAGTTCCAAATACAGACGTGACCATTCAAATGACTTAGATGGTGCTATGGGGAAGATATGTCCATTAAGTGAAATTTTATCCAGCAGTTTTCTTCCCATGGACCTATTTTAGAACTCAAATATTATTTAATGAAATTCTGGATCCTTGTCTTCAAAATTAAGAGAATTTTAGAAAGAGATGATGGGGCTGGGGATTTAGCTCAAGTGGTACCGCGTCAGCCTTTGACGCGCAAGGGTTAGAGTCGGATCCCCGGTTCCACAATAAACAAACAACCCCCCCCAAACCCCAGAGATGATGATGCCTCCTTTTCTCTTGCTTTTTTTAATCATAAAATTAGTTATCCCAACCAAAATGTATGCGTGTGAACATTCACCACAGTAACGACCAGTGCTAATGGTTTGTTTTAGTTGAAGATTAGCTGCTGACGTAATACGTTTACACGATATTTGTTCACTATTATTTATTTATTTATTTATTTATTTATTTATTTATTTATTTATTTATTTATTTATTTATTTATTTATTTATTTATTTATTTATGCAGTTCCAGGGATTGAGCTGGGTCCCTTTTACCTCCAATGTAGGTATGGTAACATTTGAGCTAAATCTCTGGCTTGTATTTAAAATGGAAACAATGTACATACCCCTTGAATTTGTGCTATGTCTGTGGCTAATGTCGTTGTTAAAGCTCCTGTGCTGTTTTCTTTATCATCAAACCAGGTGATAGCCTAAGAAAAAGAATAGGATATCATTATCAAGAGGATTCTCCGATTTGTGATTTAGTGCAGCAAGTTAGAAGGCATTTGTCTGTCTTTTCACTTGACAGTATTTAATTCTTGTAAATGCTATAGATCAACTGACTTTTTTTATTTCATAAAGATCTACATTTTGTAATAAATTGAAGAATTTAAGCCCAATGGCTCAGATTGCTTGTCTTGTTACAATATCGTATGAGTCAGTGTTGCTGGGTGTGGTGATGCAATTTGGGAGGTTGAGGCAGGAGGATGGCTTTGAGTTTGAGGCCAGCCTGGGATGCATAGTTGTTCAAAGCCAGCCTTAACCACACAGCCAGACCTGTCTCAAAAAAAAAAGTCAGTGCTAATTCAATGATTTAGAATCATCCAGTAATTTGTAATTGTACTTCACAAATACTTAGTGGAAGGCAGAGTATTTAAATAGTAAACAATACACAATACAATTTATATATATATATATATATAATTTTTTTTTGAGACAGGGTCTCGCTTTGTAGTTTGGGCTGGCTCTGAGCTCACTATGTAGCCTAGGCAAGCTTCGAACTCAGCAATCCTCCTGTCTCTGCCTCCCGAGTGCTGGTACAGGCGTGAGCCACCACGCCTGGCACTGTGGTATGTGGTATAGATTGCTGGTGGGTGTGAGTCTCCATGCCCAGCATTGTATGTGGTTACCTGGGATCCAATTCAGGACCTTGCGCTTGCGAGGCAGGTGCTGGAACCACTGAGCTAACCCTCCGGCCCTACAATTTATATTTTAAAAAATTTACTTAATTTGTCTAAAGATAAATATCTGTTGTCTATCTCTGCTTCAGGATCCGCCTGGGTGGAATTTTACCCAAGATTTTATGAGTGTTAGACAGTGTGCAATGCAGAGGAGGCAGAGGCTACAAAACGGCAAGAAGCTTGCAATCTAATTAAGACAGGTAAAAAATACTAACAATGAAAACATAATGGAAGAACCAATTACATTTTCAACAGCTAGTTGAGACAGCGTTTCCTAGCGTTTTCCAACCTGAGGAGTCCTGATTTCTTTTCAACAGCTCTTGAATGTTTCCTCCCACTCACTCAACCACTTGTGTCTCTTGTGGATTAAAACAATGTGGAGACTGTCTATGAAAAAGTGATGTATATTTAGTAAGGAAAGAGCAAAAACAGTATGTTGGCTTTCTGCAACTCTGCCAGGGTTTTGATGCCTGGATTACACATTGCTATAAAATAAGGAAACAGATATATAACGGATTGAAGTTTGTGAGTTAGTCATGAAGTTAGGCTAGAAGAAAACTTCCAGCAAGTGTGAGAAGTTCGATCATTGCCCTCCCCCCAGGAAGAAGACTTCCAAAGAGGAATATGGCAGCAGCCAAGGTGGAGGCAGGTTGAGGGTGCTCTCCTGGGAGCCACTGTGTTAGGACAGTGTCACAGTGAGCTTGGGGTCCTAGGTGCCCAAGGGGTCTTAGAGAGACCTCCGTCTGCATTGCACGGTGACCACTTGGAAAGCACTGCCCTAGTCAAGACCCTACCATGAGCTCACGTCAGCGACAGTGGGGCCTTACTGCTGTGGTACTTGGACTGGCCCTTCCCTCCACTGATTGTATAGATATCACCCCAAATTAAGACATATTATGTGTTATAGAAGTTTCTAGATTTCAACATGATACAGGGTACACAGTTTTTCAATACAATATAAAATACAAATATAGAGGGGAAATTTAATATTGAATATTAAATTGCTGATTCTACACTAACTTGCTATAATATAAATATGTGACTAGTCTTAGTCATCCTATGTTCAATCATCAAGATACCCAAAAATGCTTTTTATACACTCTAGGAACCATTTTCCAACAAATCTATGTCAAAACATGTAGCAGAGTCTCTGGAACTCAGCTAATACTGAGTCAGAATTAACTTGGTTTTCCTCTTCCTGATGGTAAAATAGTTGTGAGTAAGACCGTCAGACCTTTCTGATATGAGTAGATATATTCTTTTAGCTGGCAATAGTAACCACAATCATAGTTTAATAAGTCCTTGGCATGTGTTTTCTCATTTAATCATTGCAGCAACTGTTTGAGATAGCTGCTGTGAACTTACATTTACAAATGAGGAACTCATGTGCAGAGATGGAATAGATTGTCCACGGCCACACAATGTGCTGCCAGGTGCTGAGGTGAGGATTTGAACTTCAGCAGCCAGAGACCAGAATTCCTAAGTCATGATCCTCTTCTGCTTCCCATCTACCTTAGCATTATGGTTGGGTTCTAAAACCTACTTCCTCTTGCTCCAGGACTCATTACCTCAAATTCTTTTGGAAATGGCTTAACCATTTTTTGAGGCTTGATAGTGGCTGCCACCAATATTGTTATCCAGTAGTTGAAAGACCCTTATAGATGCCCTAGCCAATCTAATTAGAGGGAAATGATCTAAGATAAATTTTATAGTTGACTATTCGAAATCTGTATAGTGGCATAGGTCAATATTAATAGTTAATAAATATAAATTATCTTGAAACACAATGAATAATAAATTGCTTACAACTGTGGAGGTCAGCAACAATTAGAATATTCATTTCAACTGAAAGTATCTAAGTAATTACGTGAAATACAGATCTTACACATATACAAAGACCACACTTAATTCTTTTTTTTTTTTTTTTTTTGTGGTACCAGGGATCGAACTCAGGCTCTTGTGCATCCAAATTAGGTGCGGTACCACTTGAGCTAAACCCCCGGCCCCTACACTTAATTCTATAAATGCTTTTCCCTCAACTGAGATTTCAGAGTGGTTTTATAAAGCTCTGAAATCCTCAGTGTGCTTTTGAAGCCTCACAAAGTCTTATTTTAGGACAAAAAAACTGATAATAGAGTTAGGTAAAACCATACATTAGGTTCTTCCTTTACTATGAACAAAGCAAACTTATGAAAACATTTAAAAGAAAAAGATTGACTACACCATACTTTTACTCTAATTT
Source organism: Thryonomys swinderianus (assembly GCA_004025085.1). Lineage (NCBI taxonomy): Eukaryota > Metazoa > Chordata > Mammalia > Rodentia > Thryonomyidae > Thryonomys > Thryonomys swinderianus. The sequence goes on along the minus strand of PVIC010014298.1, from coordinate 11,458 downwards.
AACAAAGAATAGTTAATAACTTTAATGAATCAGTAACTTCAAATCAATCTTTTTTTTTCTTTCTTTAAAAAAAGAGTATTAAAGGAAGATGAAGGAAAACACAATATACTGACAATAGAATTGTGAGGGAAATTGAATTTTTAAAAAAATTTTTTGAAACAGGTTCTCTCTTTGTAGTTCAGGCTGGCCCTGAACTCACTATGTAGCCCAGGCTAGCCTCAAACTCATGGCAATCCTCCTACCTCTGCCTCCCAAGTGCTGGGATTATAGGTGTGAGCCACCATGCCTGGCCCTTGAGGGAAATTAATAACATAACGAGCATGAGTTTTCTGCGTGTCTAAGTATACATATAAGTTTTGAAGGATGGAGTTCATGACTTATAGACCAGACCTTATGAGCAGAAGTTATTTTATGCAAGAGTGTTGCCATGCTGATGTTCACATGGTTAATTGTAGAGAAAAGATTAATGTGCAAAATATTAGATTGACACAGTTCCACTGGCTAAACTGGCTCATGGCCTCAGGATTCTTCTACTAAAAGCATTTTGTGAAAAAAGTCCAAAGTGATGCTTTAATGTTGGCAAATGCTTAAATTCATACATTCAAAAAACATTTAAGTATTCCTAGAAGTATCAATATCCTGGAATGGGAAAAGTCAAAAATTCATGAGTAAGAAACGAACAGAAACCAAATGTGAAACATTAATAGTTACAGTTTCCGCCTCCAGTCAAGGTTTTGGGTATGGACATAAGGTGTTACTAAGTCAAAACATAAAGCACAAATTCAACACAAGAAATCTTTGCAGGCACTAATTAATTTATGATCTCTCAAGTAGCTTTTTATTTTCCTAGATGAAAGCGTGCCTGTAAACACGGAGCAAAACCCGAGGCAAGACCTTTTCGAGCACAGGGTGTGAGGGCACTTAAGTGCTGCAGAACTCCAGGCTGTCCTTCAAAGCTCCTACTTTGCTCCACAGGATTTTGTGCCTTGCACTTCCCGAAGACTAGCACAACAAAAAAGTCACTGGAGAAGAGTCACCGGCTGTAAACACTGGTTTTGATGACTCAGCTGGAGTGACAGTAAGTCTATTTCTGAAAAGAAATAAACAGGGCAGGAAGCTCTTTGTTCCCGCTTGGTGAGATTTGATGACAGAAAGTGAGGCAGAAGGGTCCAAATGATTACTGGCTTTCAGGGTAACCCTGTGCTCCTTGGACTTATGAAAGCACTTTAGAGGTGCCACTTGCCCCCAAGACTCACTTTCCCAGGTGACTACTTGATCCACCTAGTTTTAGTTATTTCACAGCGTGATTGATCATCTGGATGCAGCAGGCAGGTTTCTAGCGGGGCTGACGTCTGAGTGCAGGACTCTCCGGACAGGTGGATAGATTGGGTGCTTTAAGAAGTGTGGCGTGAAAAATTTAAACTGGCCCATGGATGAGAAATGGAGAAGTTATCAACTCCTTCCTTTCAGGTGTGTCTCCAGGCTATTGCCGCTTTTACCTCTCTTTTTCAGTTTTAATTTGGTCTTCAGTTCGGACACTCCAGTGCTACATTATGCATTGAGAGAGACACTGGTGAAGTCAAACATGACAGGAGGGAACCCTAAGTGCTTGTTTTCAATTAGTTTTATGTTCAGTCATCACAATTTTTTACCTGGTGTTTTATTAGGGAAATGTAAGAATTTTGATATCAATTTTTGATGCTAAGGACCAGAAAACATGCTTCTAAATAATCCAAAGGAAAGAATACCTCAAGAGATTACCTGAGAAAAAAGCTATAAACTGGCATATTTAACAAATTTCAAGTAAAATAAGAAAAACTCAACTAAACACACTGACCTGATATAACATGGCTCTGAATGCCAAGTGTCTCAATCTCATGGTTAGAATTTCTCCTGCTTTACCATAAAACAATCCCTGGAAAACAAAAAAGATGATCTACATTTATTCTTAACTCTATTATTTCTTCATAATGTTTACTCCTTATATTTTTAACAGAATAGAGAAGAGGCCATTAAAAGGTAATCCTGCCTAGGGTTATTTAATTTCTTAAAATTTTACCTGCATGAAGTAACTGATAAAACAAATAATGCCCAAAATGACAAATAGCATGGAGTAAATTCCTGCATCACGTTTTAATGTGGGTTTGGTATCATCTTCAAACATCTGAAGGGGAACAGATATTTTTCATCAGTGATTTGGAGGAAAATATAGAAAGAAGAAAAACATTAAAATACACACACACACACACACACACATATCAGGATTTTCTAATAGAAAATGACCACACATTTTTGGAGAATGTCTGAATTTAGTACATATCAAAACATTTTCAGTTTCTCACATGTGTTATATAACATCAGACATACGAGTCCTCCTCTATCTGCTTTTACTATTGCAGTACATTTTTAATTAACTCACCAGTTTGAATTTTTTCTAATAAATTGTACTAACTCATATTTGTAGAGGTTCATCTATGTAGAATCATACCCACAATATATCCCTAGAACTCATTCTGACAGTCATTGTACGTCTATTGTCATTTATGTAGGTGAAATGGAGCTATGCAAAGCAGAGACACGAAGACTCAACAAAGACCTGGAACCAGCTGAGTGGTCTAAGTCTTTGGCTCGGTTGCAAACTCTGTCTCTTCTCCCTGAGCTGGTGCATCATAAAAAAGTTGCTACTGTTTCAACTAGTTGAAAGTAGAGTAGTTCTATTTGTCTCCTTTATTGTTTTATTGCTTTAGAATGCCAATACAACACTGAAGTCAAATTTAGAAAACAAAGCAGTTTTTTTTTAATGGTTTGCCCAGTCAACAAGACCCAACCAAATATAACATAATAGATGTGGCTTGTCTCCCAGGAACTTCAGTTGGCCTTTGTGCCATGGACCCCACCCAAAGTGTGACCCACTAAAAATCCCAACATCCCTTTTGCCAGTCAGTGTGTAACAAGTCAGGTCCCTTAGACTGTGCTTTATTTAAATTATTAAAGAGTATTAGCTACTGGTTCTTACTTACAGTTATGGTTTTTGCAAAGATGATGGAAAATACTGGATGAACAGTTCCATTTAGAACAGAAGCCAGTGTCCCCAGAACGACATAAGACCACTCATATGTGCTTAATTAAAAAATTTTTAATAGAGGAACTTCAGGAAGCCTCATCTATAAATATGTTGGTTTAAATCCATTTGTAGAGCATAATGGCAACTAGAAAAGTTAGCCAATCACAAATAAAAGTATAATGTAACGTAGCAGACATAATAGACAGCAGGGTAGAGGTTGTGCTTTTTTTTAGAACAATTTCGCTGCCTGTATTCCTCATGGTTGTAAAACATGAAGGAATCTTACCCAGAAGTAGATGTTTGTGGAGTATCACTTTTTGGGAGTTCACTTGGTATCATTAGAAAGTGCAAATTAGCTCACATGTTCTAAGCTAAGAATCACAGAAAAAATGATAGACCTACTTTTCTTTACTTTTATTAAACTGGGTTCAGTGTCATACTCTAGGATAGGACAAAGCCTAGGAACCTCTCTGGGAAAGCAGAGAAAAGATGGAATATAAGTTTTACTAGGATTTTTAAAATGAAAGTTTTCTAGGTTTATGATTTATTTACAAAAATATTTTCTAATATCTTGGTTAAAAGCTTGCTTTGAGCATCCTACTTATGAGTAGGATGCTGCAATATCAAAGTGTATTGTTTCGTCTTGACAAGTTTGAGCTCCTCATCTTTTGGAGGCAATGGAGGGCTCAGGAAAGGGGGAGGTGACAAGGAGGCTGAATCCAATATTCAGGGGTTCAGGTGGAGGATTTTGAGGTGTGTGAGGTTATAAATGAAAAGCAGTGCATAGGTACATGTCCAGCCTGACTGGGGTTGGAGAGAAGGCTGGGTTCAGGGAATGGGTGGGAGGAGGAAGCACGGGACAGGTGAGATCAGGATGGAATGAAGTCTGTGACAGGTGCTGTGGACCGAGGTCATCGTGGGGCCGAGACACTGAACACGGGTGCTGGGCATGCTAGCAGGAAGCAGCCTGCTCTGGGATTGAGAAATGAGACTTGAGGTCAAGTGGAGACTGAACTGAAGGTCCAAAGGGTTCAGGGTGCGGGAGGCTAAAGCAGGATGAGGCCGGGTTCTGACTGCGGGGAGCACACATGGGAACAGGCATTCCTGCCCCAGTGACCAGGCTACTTAGGCGTGGCTGGACAGGAGCCCTGCATGGCCTCTGCTGGGCTGGCCACTTCCGGGGGGGGGGGTGCATTTACGTCCTCGCGATGCCCACTAGGCTTGAGCACCACAGGTGGTATCTGTACCTCCTTTCCTGAGCCACTGTTTGGACCCATGGTTTGCCTTAAAGGAAAGAGCCAATATTTTCGTGAGAGTTTCTGCTTCAGAGGATCACTGAAATAAATGCAGTTTTTAGATCGGCCTCCTCCTTAGGCTGTCACAGCAGTGCTGGAGGAAGTTTGGAAAAGACATGTTTTGTGACTTTAGTGCTATAGTGATATTTAATTGTAATTCTAAATTTTGTAAGGATTAAATAAAAATTAGAGCACATGGGGGAAGAACTCGCTGCTAGTTGAGCGATTACCTCTTCACATGGGACGGGTTCCTCAGACCTGTCTGTACCGTCTGCCCTGATGCTGTCCACAGCACACGGACGGACAGGGTGCGTGTTTCCTTCAGGAGCACGTGTCATGGAATCCATCTGTTCATCAGCCTTTTTGATATCCTTAAATGAAGAATATATAGGTTTTTCATTACATGCTTTAAAAATTACAAGAATTTTATTAAGCATTCCTTTAAAACTATTACTGCTTTTGCTGTTGAAAGTGACATATTCATAAGCAGTTCTCGATGAACAGTTTTCAGACTTGATACTAATTCTAACGTAGAGCAAGATGTTAGTGACTGATAATAGCTTTTTGTGACTTTTTTTTCCAAGACATAATTACTGGAGAAAATAATGCCTTAATTTAAAGCAGTTATTCCAGAGGGAAGGGCAGATTTTAGTAAAAGTAACTTTGGGGACAGATGCTACACTTCTCGACCTGCTCTTCTTGCCTTTGGAGATTATCATTGTGTAAGAAGAGCTGACCTGCCGCGCTGCCCAGCCAGCTGAGCACCAATCGGAACTGAGGGCCTGAGTCTTAAAGAAAAACATGGCCAGGGATTTAGCTCAGTGGTTCTGGTGCCTGCCTAGCAAGCACAGGGTCCCTGGTTCAATCCCAGTAACCACATACCAGAGGCTGGATGTGGTGGCTCATGCCTGTAATCCCAGCACTCGGAAGGCAGAGACAGGAGGATTGCTGAGTTCGAGGCTTGCCTGGGCTCCATAGTGAAGCTCAGGGCCAGCCTGAACTACAAAGCGAGACCCTGTCTCAAAAAAAAAAAAAAAAAGAATAAAAGATCTCATACTAATTTAAAGATACTGTTAAAATGCTAAGTTAGGATAAGGTCGTGTCTAGGTCTAGTTTTTCTTTTCTTGCAACTCAGAGATGAGACCAGCTTTAGTAAAACAGAGGAGCGGTATCTGCTGTTTACTTGACTGTGGCCTAGGAGAGCTGTGACTTCATCACACTGAGAGGGAGGAGGAGGAGCAGGAGGCCCAGAGCACGGAAGGGGGGACAGCAGGCTGCAGCAGAGATGGAAAGGTGTGGCTCAGGTGTGCAGGGAGGACGGACACCCGAAGGCATTCTGCTCTCTGGTAACCTGAGCAACGGTTAATCAGTTACTTCGTGGACAGTGAGCTTTAATTGGTTCTGTGCTCTCATTGATGTCTTTAATCCAACATTCCTTCACATTATTGTTTTTTTTCCATAAATTTCTCTACCGTGAGATAAATCTTTAGCTTGCTTCTTCTAGGAATTGCTTACTTTGTGGAAGGTTTAATAAAACTTTTATTTTTTTATAATAATATTTTTAAGCACAGTGCTTGAATAGGGCAAAGACAGTATATTTTTGAGAGGTCTACAAGGCAAGATATAATGATGATAGTAGGTTTTAGTATGTGTATATCTCAACAAACTTTTTCTTTCATTTTTTACATTGACTCTTGCTAAAAGAATATGTATATAATTATGTACAGTCTGGGTAATTACAATATTAATCTCTATGGTTTGAACTTTCCTGAAAAATTTGAATGGATAATGCTAAGGCTAATAATAATAATGTAATAATGTTTATCTTGCCCACAATAATTCTTAGGTCATTTAATAGTCAATAAAGAATTCATAGGTTACTATTACTTCCCCTATGTTAGAGATTACAAAATCAAAGCACAGAGAATTTAAATAGTAGGAAACTTTCTGTTTCCTCAATTGTAAATAATAATACAGATATCAAAGACAGGAAGTTTAAAAAGTAAAGTAGAGAGAGTTTAAAATTACTTATTTGTAGAGAGCCATTGGAAAGGAGAGTGTGTTCCAGGTTACAGGAGGAAAGTAGCATAGTGAAGAAATTGGCTGAGGCCTAACCCTTGTCACTCACAGTAACTTGTCCTAATGAAGAAGTTACACAGAATCTACGGCATGCAGAAATGTGCGTCCTAAGAAAAGAAGACTTGCCATGTGTGGCCCACACGATCATGCCTCCTTTTGATTGGCCAATGTGACCTTCTGGTCTACCTGTGAGGGTGTGATAGGTACACAGTATGGGTTTGTCTCGCCTCACTCAGCAGGTATTTTAGGAGTGCCTGTTGTGTGCTAGGCACTGGATGTAGTGCTTTCCATCCATTAAATTTCAACCCTTCTGCTTCGTTTTCAAGAACTTCCATGATCTGAGCCTTCTTTCTCTTTTCTGTTATTCTACTAGTATTCATCTTTATATATATGGAAGGCCAATCTCTTTTCTGTTTTAGCTGCACATCAAGTTCCTTTTTGCCTCTTTTTGTCTCGCCTACTTGGATTCCATCTCTATCTCTTCTTTGTCTTCCCCCTTTCTAGTCTTCAAGGATTCTTTCATGCAAACTTCTTTGGGTAATATAGGTCTCTCTCTCTCTCTGACTGGTTTTCCTTATTTCTATAGTTTATAATCTCTTCATGCACAATTTTGCATTTTGCCTCCAAAGCTAAGTTTTAAGTGTTTAAACAGGGATTGTGTGCTACATTTACTTGTGTTCTACCAATAGACTCCAGTACAAAGCTTTAACCTTGCCTCTTCCACAGATAAGCTTTGAAGGATGTTTGCTTTGTGCATGGCTAATAGTAGATACTATGTATCATGAGTTCTTTAACCTGCATCATACTATCTGTTAAGGTGCAGAGGATGCTATACACAATTTTGTCACTAAAGAACTTTAAGTAAATATTGGTTGTTGAAAAATTTAAGATTATAATTTGGGACTCCTGTTTCTTAATGTGATGGTGTCTCTGAAAAGTTAAAAAAATTTGTTGATATGATGTGATGCATGTAATCATTACCTGTGACATTGCAAGGGAGTAATATAGACCTTGTTTTGCCATTAGTTCAGCATGTGTTCCGTTTTCCACCGCCATCCCATCCTTTATCATCACAATCAGATCTGCATTCCGAACTGTGGAAAGTCGGTGAGCTACCACAATTGTGGCTCGACCTTTACTTGCCTACAGAACAAGAGGTATAAAAACAAACATAAAATTAAGAAATAACCTCTGCAAAAGTCAAGACACCTTCTCTTTGCAGTATTATTTTCGACATTAAAATATCTTTGCTTGGATATACAAATTTGGAAACTGGTAAATAAAAAAGGCTACTATAAATTATAATAAAAAGACAAAGTTAATGTTGTCCTATATTGGTGGTTTTATAAAACCAGAGTATCTTAGATCTAGAAAGAAACTTAAAGATCATGTCTGAGCTTCCTAATAACAGAAACCAAAAGTGAGTTAGTAATTTAAATTAATTATTTCTCATCTCTAAGGTGGGGATGTTCCTTAGTTGTGTGCGTGAGTCACCATGCCTCGTACTGTGGTATGTAGTTGCTGGGGATCGAACTCAAGACCTTGAGGTTGCAGGTGCCAGAACTACTGAGCTAAACCCCCAGCCCGAGTTCATAATTTTTAAAGGCAAACCTAATATCAATTTCTTTTTTTTCAGTATTGGGGATTGAGCTTGGGCCCTTTGCTTCTCAGGTAGGTGTGGTACCACTTGAGCTAAATCCCCAGCCTAATAGTCAATTTTTATCATTACATTTTCTGAAATCTTATTTCTTCGGCTTGAATCTTGTTTCTACCTATTTATGGTTTTATGATTTTAGACAAGTTACTTAATCTTCATTTACTATATAGGGAAAAGTATGGTACCTTTATTTTAAAGTTGTTGTGAAGACTTTTTGTGTGGTAAAACCACTTATGAGCTCTACTCATTTAACTTTAGGTGCATGAGATAGTATTGTTATAGAAAGTGTACCAGACGATAGTTCTCTAGAATATCTTTACTAACATGTTGCTTTAAAAATTTTTTGTTTATTTGTTTTTACAATAGCTTTTCTAGCTATCCAATAATATGAGGAAATATCTCACTGTGGTTTTGATCTGCACTTTTGGTTAACTAGTGATAATGTTATCATATATTTATTGGCTGTATGTCTTCTTTGAAGGATGTCATTTCATGACCTTAGCTAATATTATTATATTACTGAGTTGTAGACATTCCTTCTATATTCCTTATCGTATAGTTCATTTCCAAATACGTTATTGTGTAGGTTGCCTGTTGATTATTTTCTTTGCTATGCATAAACTTTTTCTTTTAGTAAGTCTTTAATTTTACTTTTGTTGTTTACTTTTTCAGTATTATAGACAATTTACTGCAAAGCCTATAATATGAAGGTTTTTGCCTATATTCTCTTTTAAGAGTTTTATAATTTCATAATTTACATTTAATTCCTTATTCCATTTTGAGTTGATTTTTTTGTGTACTATGAAAGATAAGGGTCCAATTTTAATTTTTTGCATATAATATCCAATTTACCCAACATCACTTATTGAATGGATTGCCCTTTCCCTATTGTGTAGTCTAAAAGCTCTCAGTGATCAGATTCAATGAAAATGGAATAAAAACTTTTATTAGAAATCAGAGATTATCACACTGATACAAAACCAAGATCCAACTCTAAAACACCTGTAAAATTTAATTATCATACAAAGATACAAATAGTTCAATAGTAAAAGGATAAAAACCATGCTAGCACTAAATAAATGAAAGGTGGAATGAGTGCATTAACATTAGATAAAGTAGATGAAAGAGTAGAAGATATAACCAGAGCAAAGATGTTTATTTCCTAGTGATAAGGGTTTAAGTCATCTAGAACATATTGCAATCATAAATGTCTATCTACCTAATAACAGGGCTCTGAAATACATGACACCAAAATAGAGACAAATGCAAGGATACATCTATAAAACACAAAAATAGTTGGAGAATTCAGTATCCTTCTCTCTGTAACTGATGGAATAAGTACAGAGTAGAATAAGGGAGACTGAAGAACAGTATCAAATACAGTGAGATAACTGATGTGCATAGAACATGCTACCCTACAGCTGAAAAATACATAACACTTTCGTTTTCCAAGATAGTCCATAGCCTACACCATTAAACCAGCTTTAATATTTTTTTGATGTCTGTGAAGTAATTCTCTATCATAGAATTAAATGATAAACCAGTGCAGAAAACTATCTAGAAAATCCCCAATTTTGGAGACAAAAATTTTCAAGTAAATGACCCCAAGTTCAACTTAAAAATCAGAAAAAAGAGCAAATTAAAGTAAGCAGGAAAAAGAAACGAATTAGATACTGAAGAGATGAGTAAGCCAGACTATTTCTATACCAGGTAGGGTTTAGAAATACACTGATACCTGCAGGATTACTGCTTTTTACAAAAATATGAATGCAAAGCAGTGTAGAAAAAACAATCTTTTTGAACAAAATGGTGCTGGATCCACTTGGAGATGAGAAAAATAGCCACAAACCACAGAAGTTAACTCAAAATAAATTATAAACCTAAATCTGAAAAGCCTAAAACTACAGTAATTCTAGAAGAAAATACATGGAAAAGTCTTCATGACCTTGGATTTGGCAAAATTTTATTAAAGACTTAAGACTTTGATTTAAAAAAATTGATAAACTAGACCATCAAATTTAAGAACTCCATCATACTTAAGGAAGACACTTTAGGGAATAGAAAGACAAGCCCCAGAATGGAAAGAAATGTTTTCTAATCATATATCTGATAAATACCTATGTCCAGAAATATAAAGAATATACTCCTGGAAATATTGGTGTATATCTGTAATCTTAGCTCCTCAGGAGGCTAAGGCAGGAAAATCACAAGTTTTAGGCTGACCAACATAGCGGAACCTTCCCTGTCTTAATATAAAAAATAAAATGGTTAAAAAAACCCAAAACAAAACAGTCCCTTGAAAAAATAAAATTAAATAGTTTGGGGATGTAGCTCAGTTGTTGAGTGCTCCTGGGTTTGATCCCCAGTAACACAAAAAGGTACACATATGAAGTATGTATGTACTTCTTACTAAGTATGAACTTAGTAAGAAAATGAACAACCTATTTTAAAATGGCCAAAATATTTGAATAGAAGATACTGAATATAGTTAGTCCCTAAGCACATAAAAGTGCTCATTATCATTAGGCATCAGGATTATGCACATTAAAATCACAATGCTAAACACCTATGCATTTCTTCAGGTGGCTAAAATTAAATGACTAGTTCCACCATGTTTGGGAAAGTATGCAAAATTTGTGGAATTCTTTTATATTGCCAGTTAGAATGTAAAAGCAAAATAGTTTGGCACTTAACTCTTAAACAGTTAAATAGAAGCCTATCATGAGATCCAGTCATTGAAATTCTAAGCATGTACCCAAGAAAAGCAAAACACATGTTGACACAAAGACTTCATATGAATGTTTACAGTGCTTTTGTTTGGAGGAGGGTGTGCTAGAAACTGAATCCAGGTCTACCACTGTGCTACACTCTCAGTTGTTATTTAGTATTTATGTTACCAAAGCAAGCATAGACTATACTTTTATCTGTAATATTAAAAAATGAAAACATATTAAATGACTCAAATGAACATTAATATTAATTCATTCAAACTGTGGTATATCCACACAACAGAATACCATTCACGAATAAAAAAGGAATGGAAAGGAATTATTGATTAGTTCTACAATGAGTCTCAAAACAATTATATTGAATGAAAGTAGGCAGAGAGAACAGAATACATTCTTTTTGATTGTAATTATACACAATTTTAGAAAATATAAACTAATCTGTAGTTATTGTGAATAAATCAGTGGTTTCCAAAAGTCAGGGTTGGAGGCTCCCAAGGGTCAGATAGATAAATACAAAACACATCCGAAAAACGTGATCAACTATCTTGACTGTGGTGATGGTTTCACATAATTTCACTTTGCAAGTGTACCTGTATGTCCTGAGTCTTCTAATTGTGTATTTTTAATATGTACT